>JBBPMS010000409.1:0-15991 GCA_038090435.1 Phylloporus scabripes | reverse complement strand
CACATGTCCTGGAAACCTGTCAGAGGATAGTATGACTGTAACATGGAATCATCCCTTCCTCTTGTATGTATCATTGATGATATTATAGGTATATATGCTTAGTGTTTCTCTTGCAGTTCTGCATCTCTATCTGTGACTGTTGGAGTCACTATCTGCATTCTTCCAGAGGAGTTCACCATCAATTGGAAAAAACAGCTGTTGGGTGATCAAATGGTTACTGATATAGCCAGCTTGTTGTCCTCTAATAAACAGTGGAAATGTGTTACAACTGGCTTGGGTAGAGTCGGTCATAGCCCTTCAAGGTGTCACAGGGTCAAGGGTTCGGTCACACAAACGTGACGGAGTCAAGGGTATGGCCACACGAATGTGCTGAAGTGTCAAGGTCAAGGATACGACCACACGAATGTGCTGGGGTATCAGGGTCAAGGGTATCGTCACACAGATGTGACAGGGTCAAGGGTTCGGTCACAGAGATATGACAGAACGTCAAGGTCACGGTTATGGCCACATGGATGTGCCAGAGTGTCAGGGTCAAGGGTACCATCACACAGATGTGACAGGGTCAAGGGTTTGGTCACAGAGATATGATGGAACGTCAAGGTCAAGGTTACGGCCACACGAATGTGCCAGAGTGTCAAGGTATGGTCACATGGATGTGCCGAAGTGCCAAGGTCCTTGTGTTCTACAGACGACGAGGGAGGCTGCAAAGGTCCTTGGGATCGAAGGCCCACAAGGGAGGCGACAAGGTGGTCAGGGGTACAGTCACGTAGATGTGACAGAGTGCCAAGGTCCTTGTGTTCAACGGACAACGAGAGAGGTGACAAGGTTCATAGGTACGAGGAGTGTTACGATTTACTTTTTCTTTTACATTCAACGAACACTGTTTCTTTTCGCGATGACCTAATCCACATCACATGACTCACTACCACTTACTTAGTCATCGCTCACTTCCCACATAGTTCCAACCGAGTCCATCGGCTTCGATGACTCGTTCTTACTCAGCCATCTTTTCTGCCATGTTCTTTGACCTTCTATGGCCGGCCCTAACCCACCGGCCCTAAACCTGCCACAGACGTATATATAACCTTCCGTCTTCTTCATGTATTCCTTACGCTTGATCTCCCTTCTTGTACCTCGACTACCACTTGCTATCGAGTACAACCAATCAAGCACCCGTTTTTCTTTCTCTCGTCCCTTGCCCCCTTGACGGTTCGGTCGCTACCTTAAGCGACCTCTCCTCGTAAACCCTTGTACCTTGTCGCCTCCCTTGTGGGCCTTAGATCCCAAGGACCTTGGCAGCCTCCCTCGTCGTCTATAGAACACGAGGACCTTGGCACTGCGGCGCATCTCTGTGGCCGTCCCCTTGACCCAGTAGCACATTCGTGTGGCTATACCCTTGACCCAGTAGCACATTCGTGTGGCTATAACCTTGACCCCTCTCGTCGCAATCTCGCGGACGAACCTTTGACCCTATAGCACATTCGTGTGGCTATACCCTTGACCACGTGATTCCTTGAAGGGCTACGACCGACTCTACCCGAGCCAGTCGTAACAAGGAGAGGTTGCTTTAGGTAGTGATCAAACTGTCAAGGGGGCAAGGGACATGTTACGACTAGCTCGGGTAGAGTCGGTTGTAGCCCTTCAAGATGTCACAGGGTCAAGGGTTTGGTCACAGAAGCATGACTAAGTCAAGAGTACGGCCACAGGAATGTGCCAAAGTGTCAAGGAACGGCCACACAAATGTGCCACAGTGTCAAGGTCGAGAACGGCCACACGAATGTGCCGAAGTGCCAAGATCCTCGTGTTCTATAGACGACAAGGGAGGCTGCCAAGATCCTTGGGATCGAAGGCCCACAAGGGAGGCGACAGGGTACAAGGGTTCAGTCACAGGGATGTGATGGAGTCAAGGGTATGGCCACAAAGATGTGCCACGGTGTCAAGGGACAGCTACATGAATGTGTCGAGGTGTCAAGGCACGGCCACAGGAATGCGTCAAGGTGTCAAGATATGGCCACTGAGATGTGCAGGGGTGTCAAGGTACAGCCATACGGATATGCCGTAGTATCAAGGTACGGCCACACAAATGTGCCGTGGTGTCAAGGTCAAGTACGGCCACACGAATGCGCCGAAGTGCCAAGGTCCTCGTGTTCTATAGACAACAAGGGAGGCTGCCAAGGTCCCTGGGGTCGAAGGCCCACAGGGGAGGCGACAAGGTTCTTAGATATGAGGAGAGGTCGCTTTAGGTAGCAACTGAACCATCAAAGGGGCAAGGGGCGAGAGAAAGGAAAACGGGTGCTTGATTGATTGTACTCGATAGCAGGTAGTAGTCGAGGTACAAGAAGGGAGATCAAGCGTAAGGAATACATAAGGAAGATGAGAGGATATATATATGTCCACGATGGGTTTAGGGCCAGTGGATCTAGGGCCGGTCACAGAAGATCAAGGAATATCGTAGAAAGGATAACTAAGTGAGAACGAGTCATTGAAGCCGATGGACTTGGTTGGAACTATGGAGGAAGTGAGCAATGACTAAGCAAGTGGTAACTAAGTCATGTGATGTGATTAGGTCATTGCGAAAAGGAAACAGAGTTCGTTAAAAAGAGAAATAAATCGTAACAGGACAAGAGAAAAGAAACAAGGATGCTTGATTAGTTGTACTTGATAACAGGTAGTAGTCGAGGTACAAGAAGGGAGATCAAGCGTAAGGAATACATGGGAGAGCACAGTGAGATATAAATACACCCTTAACGAGTTTAGGGCCGGTAAGTTTAGGGTTGGTCATAGAAGGTCAAGGAACATAATGGAAGGATAACTAAGTAAGAATGAGTCATTGAAGCTGATGGACTCGGATGGAACTATGAAGGAATGAGCGATGACCGAGCAAGTGGTAGTCACGTCATGTGGTAGGGATAGGTCATCGCGAAAGGAAACAGAGTTCGTCAAAGATAGAAAGGAAAAACAAATCATAACACCTCCATAGTTCTATCTGAGTCCATCGGCTTCGATGACTCGTTCTTACTTAGTCATCCTTCCATTATGTTCCTTGACCTTCTACAACCAACCCTAAACCTACCAGCCCTAAACTTGTTAAGGGTGTATTTATATCTCGCTGTGCTCTCCCATGTATTCCTTATGCTTGATCTCCCTTCTTGTACCTCGACTACTACCTGTTATCAAGTACAACTAATCAAGCACTCTTGTTTCTTTTCTCTTGTCCCTTGCCCCCTTGATGGTTTGGTCGCTACCTAAAGCAACCTCTCCTCGTACCTATGAACCTTGTCGCCTCTCTTGTTGTCCGTTGAACACAAGAACCTTGGCACTCCGTCACATCTACGTAACTGTACCCCTGACCACCTTGTCGCCTCCCTTGTGGGTCTTCGATCCCAAGGACCTTGGCAGCCTCCCTCGTCGTCTATAGAACACGAGGACCTTGGCACTTCGGCACATCCATGTGGCCGTACCTTGACACTCCGGCACATTCGTGTGGCCGTAACCTTGACCTTGACGTTCCATTATATCTCTGTGACCAAACCCTTGACCCTGTCACATCTGTGTGACAGTACCCTTGACCCTGACACTCCAGCACATCCATGTGGCCGTAACCATGATCTTGACGTTCCGTCATATCTCTGTGACCAAACCCTTGACCCTGTCACATCTGTGTGATGGTACCCTTGACCCTGATACCCCAGCACATCCGTGTGGCTGTAATCTTGACCTTGACGTTCCGTCACATCTCTGACCAAACCCTTGACCCCGTCACATCTGTGTGATGGTACCCTTGACCCTGACACTCCAGCACATCCATGTGGCCGTAACCTTGACCTCGATATTCTGTCACATCTCTATGACCAAACTCTTGACCCTGTCATGTCTGTATGACTGTATCCTTGACCCTGCAACGTTCTTGAAGGGCTACGACCGACTCTACCTGAGCCAGTCGTAACACTGAGTGGAGTGCTCAAGGGGAAAGATCAAGAGAACTTGACTGGGGATGCCAGCCGTTCGCTTGGAGTTTATATACCCTCTATCTATTTGTATATGTTTGTACTGATGGTAACTAAATATGGTAACTACCGTAGCATGTGATTCCTTATCTAGGCTGTGTGCACAGGTCTGCACATAGCCCTGCAGAGCCTTGCATAGCCAACGGCATGTGTCAGATGAGACGGAGTTCCGAAGGCAATGTGACGTAGCCAGATAAGATCCGTAGGTAGTAATGAGGCAGTGGGACATAGCCTTGGAGCTTAGCCGTGCACTGGTACACATAGCCTCCTTATCTCTGACTCACTGTGACTCAAATGGGGAGGATATGATTGGACAATAACAATAATAGCTGACCACGACTTGAAGCAAACTGGAATAGTGTGGCAGCATATGGCCGAGGGGAGTGGCTGATGACTGTCCATGATGACAGGTCTAGCCAATGCCATCGGGTTCGAAGAATGATGATGTAACCATAATTAGTCAACAAGGAAATAGCAAGTAGAGACTTAGCGATGAAACGATGCGTTGATAATGTCACATGGTCATGTCACGTGATTCAAAAAGATAAGATAAGATGGCAAAAAAGTAGCGTTTGTAACACCATGAACCACTTCCATCACCAGATGAGGCTTTTCAGGCCTATAGACAGTTGAAATCCTGTGGTCAAGCAGTTTCATTTCACTTGTTGGAGGCTGTCCAGAAATGGGTGAAGAATGCTGAAAAGTATGACCACTCCTCAGTCTTGGAGGCATACCAAACATTACTCAATACACTGGATTATTTCACCTCCCTCGATCCCTCACTCGACTCGAGACATGAGACAATGCAAGCAAGGGTGGCTGATATAGCCAACAATGCATTCTCCTGTGCTCTGAGACATGGGGACTTTCAGATGGCTGTGGAGCTCCTTGAGCAAGGCCGAGGAATTCTGTGGAATCAACTTGCACGCTTCGACATTTCCATAGCTTCGTTGGAGAGTGGAGGCAGCCGACAACGCGAGCTGGCGATGAAATTCACACGATTGAGTGCAGACCTCAGGAACTATGCCCAGCGGAGTGAAGGCAGCATGGATCCATACTGGCGGGCCCAGGAGGAATGGCAGTCTGTGGTTGACAAGATCCGCCGTTTGGATGGGTTCTCACGATTCCTGTTACCTCCCCGTTTCGACGATCTCCAGCAAGTTGCAGTACACGGACCGGTGATCATCGTGAATGCAAGCAAATACACCTGCGATGCTCTCATTATTTTCCATGATCGACCCCCTATACGCGTTGAACTTTGGTGCTCACTCGCCGACGTCACCCAGCTATGCTCCCTATTATCGGAGCTTACTCGGGATGCACATGCATATGGAAGACACAGGGAGTCTTATGTGAAGGAAGTGTTGCGCGACTTGTGGTCATTTGCTGTCGAGCCAATTGCCTCTGTCTTGCGAAACGATATTCAGCTGCCTCTAGGTTCGCGGATTTGGTGGTGCCCGACCTCAAAATTCACGTCTCTTCCGTTCCATGCTGCAGGTCCTCATCGGGGAAGCGAGAAGAGCCTCATGGATATGTATGTTTCTTCATATGCTCCCTCTCTCTCGGCTCTTCTGCGTGCGCGCGACCGTATTCAACGCTCCCAAGGACGTGCACGTGAGACCTCTGGAGTAGCAAACGAGATCTCATTTGCGGCCGTCGGTCAGGGGCGGCCTAGTACGGACATCCAGCTCGGCGAGCTACCAGAGGTAGAGCGCGAACTCCACAGGATCCGTAACGAAACAGGGATGCCCTCGAATGTGAATTTCGAGACCGTCATTGGGGCTGAAGCCACGATCGAACGTGCCGTGCAGGCATTCCGCGACCACCGCTGGGTCCATGTCGCCTGTCACGGCGCGCAGCACGCAGAGAAGCCGTTTGAGTCGTGGTTCGCGATGGGCGATGGCAAGCTAACCCTGATGCGCATCATCCAGGAGCGCTATACCAACTCCGAGTTCGCGTTCTTGTCTGCGTGTCACACGGCGGTGGGAGACGCGTCGACGCCGGACGAGGTGCTCCATCTCGCGGGTGGGATGCAGTTTGCGGGGTTCAGTGGTGTGATCGGGACGTTGTGGAGGGTAGATGATGCGGTCGCGCACCGGATGGTCACTCGGTTCTATCGGGAGATGTTCAAGCAGCCCGTGCTTGATTTCGAATATGCAGCCAGGGCGCTCAACACCGCGGCTCTGGATACGGCTGATGATGTTTCGTTGGAGAAGCGGATCGTATTCGTGCATATCGGTATCTGAACACTTCGATCAAGGTGCGTCGCTTTTCCTCTCGGAGGAAGTTTTTGTTCACTTTTATCATCTCTTCAGAGATGCATCGTATTGGTATGCCCTGATTTCGGCACCAAACATCCAAATTGATTATATGTTATGCAAGCCAAAAACTTCGCCAAGCAGGATCTTTGTGCGCGATGCAAAATTGACATATGCTTCTTTTATCCCCTCGTATGCCTGTTGTTTTGTATGTACAATCGTGTTCCATAAATGTCAAAAATGTACATGAATTAGGTGGGTATCTCTTTGTACGATACATGTTTGTCGCACAGCGTTCATACATCCTGAGGCGCTGGCTCTGTGTATACCACATATCACTTGACGGAAATTGATAGAAATAACACTGATTACAATGATCTGGAGGTACAAATAACATGATGCGCGCGACACGCGTCGTTGCGGCGGCCTATGTTCGGCTGAACACGAGTTTAACGGGACAAATGCAGGCAACGATATTTGATGCCCCAAGATTCGAACCTTGCACGGTCAACAACAGATACCTGTCAAGAAATATATTCATCCGCTCATGGAAAGTAGGCTCCTGATCGCTTGACGCGTCGCACCGATCGGCAGCGGGGCGTGAATCACTATCAGAATTACTGAACTGTGACAACATGGAAACGTGAGCCACAGCACGATCGACCCTGGGCCACCGTTTCAGCTGCATCCATTTGTACAAGTCCAGGACGACTCGTCCGCGGACGCTCGGAGGCCCACGTGCGGGGAACAAAGGCAGTCAGGGTCCTTGAGGAGCTAGTCCGTATACGGATGAGATCCCCCGATTAGCTTTTGCTCACGTGTTCGCGTGTTGGACAGGTGTCCTTTGGCCCGTTCGCCTCGACGCGCTGTGATACATTGCGTCTAAACCTAGTTCGCTTCGAATTAGCGTCAACGCGTCGTGCGTTTACGGTGTCGTAGCTTCGACCCATTCAGGGCCAATCGTGCTCATATTCACCACCGTTCGAACCTGTGGCTGCAAAGGGAGCGGATAGCCGATATGACAAGGTGCGCCACGGTACGCACCCAATGCCAAGAGCGGGTCGAAACCATGAACAGCTTGTAGCACCCAGGCACGTACGCGGTTACCAACCCCTTTTGACTTTCTATGATGTCAGGCAGCCTCCGAGTTGTCGGACGTTTCGAGGTTTGTATGAATGAGAAGCCTGACGCATGACAGTCCGAGGCAGTGGGGTGCATGTCAGAGGGGTGCGCCGTGTTCCAAGCCTCGAGTTTGGGACTTGTGCAACGCCATCCAGCAGAGTTTCGGTAGCTTTGCGGGAGGCTGGAGTAGCATGCTTGACAACTCTCAAACATTACATGTACCGAGAACGGAGACAAATCAGTGTACGAAAGGGGAGGTATTTGTGCGACTGGGACAACGCCCAAGAGGCTGGGTTAATGAGTGCGCGCTGGGAAGTGAACAACCTCCTCTTCGAGCTCATCTGCCGCCGGGACCTGAACTGATAAGCAAGCGACAAAATGGGATGAAGGCGAAAGCCGCAACTGGGTTGTTCTTCCTTTTTTTTTTGGACAAGTGTGCTCGTTATGCAGCAACCGGCATAGCTAGCCCTACATAACACACTCAGGCGGATGCCCGGGGGGCGGCCGGTCCGATGAAAAATGCGCTTACGCGCGCCTTATTTTCATAGGGGGCGTGGGCTCCGCTCACTACCCGGCGTCCCCGGATGAGCAGGGGGCCTTGGTAGCTTGATACCCACTAAAACCTCAGGGTTTGTGGCCCAGTTGCGTGGCAGGGTTCCGGGGTCGGTGATGATGGGCGTCCATGTGTGAAGGGTTGTTGTTTCGAATACGGGGAAAGATGACACAGGCCTGGCCATATCATGAGCGACCACGGAACTCTGCACAGCTCCACAGTCAGGTAATCTGACAGAAAGGTGATTTTGACACCAATCATCTTTGAGGACCGGCCGCCTGCTGGGTACCGCAAAATGAGAGGCAATGTAGGGCGAGAGGGCCGCGATACTGCGCAAATGCTATTTGGAGATACGTAGATACGGTGACCCCCAGTATTTGATCCATTAATGCGACCGCCTTAGCGTATTCTGGGCCCTAGAATTCACCCATGAGGACGTTGAGTGAGATACCATAGTGAGAACTAGGGAAGGAGCAATTACCTAAACGAGTTTTACGATGAGCGTCCAGGCCACGTTGAACCACCTCGCGACCTACCGCACCAAAAACGCGCGCGCATCCCGGGACGTATTCGAAAAGGCTGCTAGCCTGCTTGAGAAGAATGCTCTCCGGAAAATGGGCGACGAAAGTACGTCTGGGTCGTTTATTGCAGAGCTCGCCAGAGTAATCGCATTCATGACTGACGTACGTACGAATAGGGTGGACATTTTTGGAGCAGCTTGCGCTCGCCGCGATCGACGTCGGACGGTTGGACGTTGCGGACGTGCGTACTCTCCCCAGGACCGAACTTTAGTTTGGCTCACACATGTGTGGCCTCAGCAATGCCTTCGGATGCTCAATGACGAGTTTCCGGGCTCACCACGGGTAGAGTGCCTTACGGGCATTCGTATGGAGGCCACGGAGCCTCCCGACATCGCTCTCAAGTACTATGCAGAGCTGTTGGAGGCGGATCCTACCAATGCGGTGTGTGACCATGGCGTCGTATGCATGTCCTATTTTTGAGCGTTTCTTTCCCCGCAAGGCGATATGGAAACGCCGTATCTCGGTATTCAGACGGACAAACAAGATCGACAAGGCGGTTCATGAACTCTCGCAGTATCTCGACACATTTTACACCGACATTGAGGGGTGGCTCGAGCTCGCAGACATCTACGCCACGTGTAGCCAGTGCGCCTCCTCGATGTTCTCAGTCCCCACCGATACTGACTGATAGGGTACAGATACGAACATTCGCTGCAATCGCTCATGCACGTCCTCTTGCTCGCACCGCAGAATCCATTTTGTGTGCTGCAAGCGGCTGAGACGGCGTACACGGCCGGCGATGTTGCGCTCGCGATCAAGATGTTCCTTACGGTGGTGGATATGACTGATGGCGATGATTCTGAGCCGCCTGCTGAATCGACACCTCTGGGGATCACCGTGCGCGCGTGGTACGGTGTCAAGCTCGTGGGTGTCTTGCGAATTGTATTGGATGATGGCTGACGTGCAATACAGTGTACGAGACGAATCGCGCAGGACGCGCGGCTCGCAGCGAGCTCTGCATCGAATACACCCCCTCCGAAGAATGTGGAGACGCTGGACGAGCTTGCAACGGAGCGGTTGCGGGTCGCATACTCGAGCTCTGGGCAAAAGGGTGAGATTGCCAAAGGGAGGGAAGAAGTATTTGCTTGGGTTGCTGTGTCATGCTAGTACGCTTAATTCACAAATCTCGAGGATGGTCTCTCGCATGGATGTGTCTGGGAACGCGACTGAGTTATGAAACAGACCGATAACATCTGGATAACGGGCCCATCAAGCGATCAACCACGAGGACGCTTGGTATTCGCGTGAACACGACACGGAAGCTGGAGAAGCATCCGACAATGGTAATTGTCTATAGTTGACCAGTTTTATTTTAGCCGATATGCAGCAGGAAATCCGTCGATTCCTGAACAGTCCAGATGCCCCCTGTCTGTCAACGGGATTGAATTTGGTGAGCGGTTGATACGGCACATATAAGCTCACCAGCATAACGGGCCGAGCCTAATCTCCTAGAGATAACACGTATTGGTGTCTCCGAGCATTACGGCTCGCCTATGATATAGACCTGTGGGCCCTATCGACGATCACATACTGGAAAGAGAGGGGGACAAGATGCCTGAGTGGCCCTACGAGTTGGATATCGAGCAAAGCCCATCTCTGCATGCCGACTTTTGTTTCCTCCTCAATGACGCTTGTCATTCAACTTGTTCTGCGTTCTCTGGTCTGGTGCGGTGTGTCCCGGTAAATGGTCCGAAGAAGGGACTTGTATCGGGGGCGTGACGTCTGTCTCGATCACGACCCGTGCTGGTTATGCGATTACGTGGATGGCCATGCTCGAAACGCAGATCCTTGTGCTCACCATCAGCGGTGGCCGAACTGTCAGGCTTTTCGAGGTCCGTGTTTGACACGGGGGGTAGCGAGAGCGGAGAGCTAGGTCTGGATCGGGGGCTGTGTGAAGGGTAAGTTTACAAGGCAGCTGGTGTTGCTATGGTGCTTACTGCATACGACGCTTACGCTTTTGTGGACGGGTGAGATGAGGAGGGAGGGCCCGCAGAGTACCATCTGGAGAGACGCTCTGCTTGGCCATTGGCATGAAATAGGGGAAGCGACCTGTCGGAGTGATAGAAAGTATTTGGTGATCTTACTAGTCTACCTACAAGGCTACAGCTGTAACTCTTAGAATTTCAGTTTAGCTCTTACCAGCTAATTATACTGTTGCTGTGATCATCGTCCCAAGTAATTTCTGTTCGTCACCTGCCAAATTTGGTAGTCAGTAAGGTGTAAGCGCCACGTGTTCTCGACCTTCTCTCCCTTGCCTCATCACCATGTTCGCCGACGAACTCAAGGCACTCCGTAGACTGGGCTTTCGTCATGTCTGTCCCTTCGTGTGCCGTCTTTTTCTGCACTGACGATGCCTATAGGTTCTCCTGCAAATACTCAACTTTGCGTCGGTCATCGCGTCGGGTTTGATGCTTTGGAAAGGCTTGGGACTCTTTTTCAACACAGAGTCGCCGATTGTCGTCGTGCTCAGGTGCAGGTCCAGACATCGAGCAAGATAGGGTGCTGACGTTGTCACAGTGGCTCCATGGAGCCTGCCTTCTACCGCGGCGACCTTCTCTTCTTAACCAACCCACCCGATACACGGTATCAGACTGGTGATATTACAGTGTACAAGGTACCGAATGCAGAGATCCCGATCGTGCATCGTGTTCTGGAGACGCGCGACATATTCGTGAGCAACACAACACGCAAGTCAAAAAAGGACCCGTTGGTGGTGTGATTGTGCGTCTGGATGTTTGTTGACAGGCTGTCTTGCAGGTTCGCCAGATATGCGCCTGGAGCCAACCAGCTTATGTTGACCAAGGGCGACAATAATCACGTTGATGATGTGGAACTCTACCAAGGGCTCGACTTTCTCGAGCGACGCCACATCATTGGCAAAGTCCGCGGGTGCGTGGGGGTATGATTTCATATTGAGGGTGTTTAACATAATTCTCTGCGCAGCTTTTTACCTTATATAGGCTACGTCACTATCGCTATGGTGCGCCTGACTCTCATTCAATCGACCCTCATCTCCGTGGGGTTTCCCGCAGATCTGACGCGTAATTGATTTCTATTCAGAATGATTTCCCACAATTGAAATACGCGCTCTTGGGTGGTCTCGGACTGTTGGCGCTGGTGCAACGGGAGTAGGGTAACGTAGCTAGAGATATCAGTGATGGCAACGATGATGGGCTTCGCGGTGGTGAATAACCCTCTGAGAAAGCGGCACCGACGTTGATCCCAACTTCGAAAGAGGGGTAAAGGGCCGATTATGTAATTAGCATCACGTAGTGTTTGGGGTCCTGATCGAGACCCGAAGCGGTATGTCCCGGAGAGTGCGTTGTGCAGTCTTGCAAGTCAAATAGACTCCTTGTCTGTTCTTCTCCTCCTCTTCCATCGTCCCCATGGAGGCCCCGCCCGTTCCAGAGCCCCAATCACACCACCCCCAGCCCGGCCACACGCCATCCACTGGCCCGTACGTCCGCTCTTTCTCCTCTGATCGTCCCTCTCATTCTCCACAGCCAAATCCGTTCACGCGTCACCGTAGTCTGCGCAGAGGTATGTCCAATCTTGTCCGACCCATCTCTTCTCCATCCCCTTCCAGTGCAAGCGTCTCAAGCTCAAGTGCGACCGACGCACCCCCTGCGGCTCTTGCACAAAGCGCGATACAGTTGCAAGATGTGTCTACTCCCCTGCAGCAGCGGAAAAAGTGTTTGTATTCTCGTCGTTCCTTTCCCTCCCCTTTCCCTCATCCCCTCTCGCCAGAGACCTCCATTCCCTGAACAACCGCCTCATTCAAGTCGAATCTCAACTCGCCCAGTTTACCGCACCGGGTGCACGCACGCACACCTTCAACAATCACCCATCCAGTCCATCAACACATTCCGATCGTCCCCTCCTTGCTGTCGGTCAATCAGGTTCCTCCCTCGCAATATCGCTTGACGACATCACCGCAATATGGCTCGACGAACTCGACCTCAGCAAGGACGTCCTTCCCCTTCAGCCCCCTCCTTCCTATTCATCCTCCCCTGCTTACTCCTCAGATCCCGTCAAAGTTGAACCAGCACCAACCACAATCCCCTCCCACGACGCTCCCAGTCCCTCTGACCCCCCCGTGTGCCTTCTCCTGCCCCCGCTGAGCACTTACTACACGTCCCCTTCCCCGACAGCAGCGGACTCCCCTTGCGTCAACCCACGGTTATTTATACATCTCCCTTTTGCTCCACGGAGGCGACAAAAACTGTATGATAACGTGGAAGATGTTCTCAAGATGCATCCTTGTTTCAATTTCAAGCATTTCAAGGACCGTGCAGAGGCAATGTTTAGGTGGTCCTCGGACGTTGACGCACACGACACATCGCTTGCCGACTCTCCCCCATCCCAAAATGGGGCCAGTGGCGCGATTTCGACCGCTAGCAAGCTAGACACCGCTCGTGCCATATTTTTTGGTCCCCCTGCCGTGGCCCTCTCTACTTTCAACCGTCCCTCATCTACCTCACGGCCTACACTTTCCTTTTTTGCGGCTGTGGCAGCTGTCTTTGCACTCGGTACCCTGGTCGATAGAGAGGTTGCCGAGGAGGAAGCTCGCTTAGACGTTGTCAATGGTGACTATGCGGCCCCTGACGACTCGTCATCCCGCTCGTCTGCGCGGAAGAAGCCAGATCTGCCCCCATTACCGAACAAAAGATGTAAAGGCATTGCCAGGGATGCCGTCTGTTCACCCGCCGTACTCTTCGCGCTTTCCCAGCAAGCTTTGTCGTTGTTCGAAAAGTCGAACCCGTACGATCTAGACTTTCTGGTGACGACGATCCTCCACGTGCTCTACGCATTGCATGACAGCAGAGCACGTGTTGTTCACACTCTACTGCCTGAGGTAAGTGATTTCGATCATTGATGAATGACAGTCAATTACGAGTGTGTCCTGTTTCCCGACAGGTTGGCAAAATGGTCAATATAGCGCGCACCATGGGATTAGACGTGGATCCAGATGAATTCCCCGGAAAGTTTAGCCTTTTTGAAGCTGAATCAAGACGGCGACTCTGGTGGGATATCTTTTATTATGACCTGTGAGTCTCGCTTGCCGCTTGCCGTTACTGTGGCTTATTCTTGGTGACAATGCAGGTTCATCTCGGACTATATGGGCCGATCACCCATCATATCGGATACTGAACATACAACACGCCTTCCCATGGACGTTGATGAAGACGTATTCACGCCTGCGTGTACCGTGATTCCGCTCCCACGCAGTCCGCTTTCATTGTTGGAGCCGAATTCATCAGATTTCAAATACTTTGGCCTGAAATGCCGGTATGTTTCCAGTTTTAGTCTTGTATATTCCATACTTATTTTTCGACCAAGTCTTGCGCAGCTGGTCAAGGATATTAAGCGACGTTCCCTCAGGGACTCCGTCCAGAATGATCCAGCAGCACACGAACAATTTACCCTTGAACAGGCGTCCGCTTGTGCAAACGAGATCAAGCAGTGGCTTGCGGATCTTCCATCCACGTTCCGAATGGACGCAGACTCGGACCCTGCAACCATGCGAACGCCTCGCCCGGACGGAAGTGCTCCCGCGGAACCTCCCACCGTTTCCCCTATGCTCCTTGCGCAGCGATGCGAGCTAACAGTGACGGCGCAAAGGCTAGTCATGAAGATCTACATTCCCTTCCTGCGGCCATCCTATGGCCACGGAAACTCGACGTCGTACTACCAAGCCACGGTTGGCACCTTCACCGCGGCGCATGCCATCATTCATTCGCTTAGGGCGTTGTGTTCAATGTGGAAGCACAGACCTGATCTCCGGGGACGCCGACCAATGCCCGCCCTGTTTAACTTTTACTCATTTGGCAGGGCACTGTTCGACGCAGCGGTCGCATGTGCGCACAATGTGATCAAAGATCCCAAGAGTGTCTGGGTGCACACCGCTTTCGAAGACGTCAACTATGCACTCGAGGTTTTACGGGATCCGATGCTGAACACTGGTCGTGGTCCTATGCATGGCGGTGTCGAAGGAGGAGTACACGAGTCCATCAAGATCGTTGAGCTGTTACAGCGCAAGGCCGAAAGTGCTCGTTCCGACACTTCAGATACGACCTCTACTCGGACGAAGAGAAAGCACGACGAGATTGAAGCAGATGTGGAACGGCTGCGGCATGGCTTTCGTTTCCCTTTTGTCGGTGGCCCAGTCGCGTCTGCCAACGACCCCGCACCCACGAATGATTCTTCTACTCTGCTACGTGTCGATCAAACTGTCCGCCGCGTCAGTCCCGTGGAGGAGCAGGCCAAGCATTCGCTGTCGGTCACCTCGAAACCCGGATCTGAGACTCACAAAGGCAAGGACAAGCATACTAAGAAACCGCCCTACCCGCAGACTGGCGTTCGCGTTCGACCTGGGAAAGAGCCTTCGCCGCTTGCCAAATTGTGTCTATCTCCTGCCACACCCGCTCCGCTTAGTGCTGGCAGTGACGCTCCTTCGTCTTTATGCCAGGTCACTTCTATCGCTACGAGCCCGGCTGTTGAACACCCTCCGTATGTGCAACAACCGACTTCGTTAACACCAACTTCTCAGAGTACAAGTACCCACCACCAGCCTCTTCCACAGAAGGTCGACGGTGGCTCTGTAGAATTCCTGCTTCCATTCGGTGCGGGAAAAGAGGCTGCGCAAGCGCATGCATCGATGAGCGTGGATGTACCTCAATCACGACGGTATCCCGAGATGGGCCCAGAAGTTTCAGGTTCGCAGCCGGTAGCCAACGCCGCCCCCCCTGGTTTCGAGCGACCGCACAGCGTTTCGTTCTCGGGTTCGAGCCCAACCTCGTATGCGGCGTCGACTGGAAGCTACTCAAACATGAGCTCTCCATACACGAATGGTGGTACGCAGTTCTCGACGACGCCTTCTCTCGAACAGTCATCGGCCTCGTTTGACATGTCAGCGCCCACGCAGAGTTTCTACCCTTACGATGCTCCTCGTCCCGCTCACCCGTTGACGCTAGTTGGGGTGAACCATAGCGGTGATGACATCCCTTTCCAGATGCGGGACCAAGCGGTTTCCCAGAATAGCGCCGTTTACCAGTATCCACAGGACAAGTCCCATCAAAGCATGTACGTGTCGGAGCGACACGCTTCGGTACCACAGTCGCCGTTTACGGAACAGTCTATGCAAGTGTGGACCCCCCAAGCGAGTGCCATCTCGGAAGAAGGCGGTTTCTGGCGTTCTTATGAGCCCTTTCCGGCATAACCTATGACAATGTATACGACCATTGACACCCTGCGCTTCATCTTCTTTTTCGCATGTCCGTTCGTCTGTCTTGCTTCGCATTATACATAAGTTCGCCTATCTCTCCCGCTAATCTGTGTTGCCCTGTGTCGGTCGGAAGTTGTATGCGATCCTGGCTGGTATGGATTTTTCTCCTGTATTGTATTGGTCGTTGTTTTGAATCGCTCTCGTTTCATCACTTTTGTCTCGAGTCCATTCTTGTTCGACGTCTT
>JBBPMS010000407.1:0-16104 GCA_038090435.1 Phylloporus scabripes | reverse complement strand
AACATACCGTGGCTTCCAAAGCAGAGCGTTGAATACGCTGTATTGGGACGGTATCATATACATGTCGTGGATAATCTGTGAGTGATACTATTTGCCGTGGAGATTTTCATTGTGACACATCCTCAGTATTGTCTTCGGCTAACTTGACTGTAATGGTTGCGGCGCCAGTCCGTGCATATTCCGCCCATAATTCTTACTGACTAACCCCTGAGTGTGTTTGTTCTCTTCAACAGGTTGCATTCATTCCCGCATTGGACACGTTTGTATTCCTTTTTGTGTCCGATCACCCAGTTTCTCACCCTTTTTTTTATTCTGCAACAGTGCGCAGGTGGCGATTCATAGCCTGCTTGCTTGTCGGATTTTCTTCAACCTTCGGCAGTGTAACAAGGAGATGTACTCGGTTGGGGACGAGCTTTCACTCGAAACTTTGCGTTATCGAGCCCAGTATTCGGCTAATGCTAATACACAATGAGGCACTGCAGCGGCCGCAGATGCAAAGTGGAGTAGGAGCGGAGAGTCACAGAGGAAGTTGCTAGGGAAAAGGGTAGAATTACATCAGGAAGTCGTTTGCAATCAGTTCAAAAGTGCAATTGAAAGTGAGATTTCAGTTTCCTGTTTTGACGCCTCTACAATCGCAAAGTTTGCTAACAAAAATATGATCAATAAAAGTGTAATGCGTCTGACGTTTGCCATTTTTAGTCTACTGTGGTTGACCCCGAAATACATTTTTCGACTTGCGTCTTTCCAACAGATCCTGTAACTGGGATTGAGTGATGCATTATCATACGCTGTAAATGTTTTCGGCATTTGTTCTAATCATATCAAAGAGTCTGAGAAGTGAATCAGCGAGTCCGACACGAACTTTGGGGCCAAAGGAAACCATATGGTGGCATGAGTCACAAGTAGTGGGAAAAAAGAATGACGACCTGCTACTGTTTCTTCTGCTCTCCTTGATCTTGCTTCATACTCATCTCGATAGCCCGTGCAATCGCCTCTTCTTCGTCTACTTCTTCATCATCACCATGTTCCTCTGCCATGTCAACATCGCGACCTTCAGACATGGCGAGCGCTTGTTGGAGCAGCGCTTCCTCATCTGGGTCGACATCGGTAGCATGTTCGGCACGTTCGGTAGAGGCCGCAGCACTGTTTGCTGCTTGGCGTGCTTGTTCTTCGGCGGCCTGGCGCGCTTGCTCTTCCTCCATTGACATACGCAATGCCTATAAATATGGGTGAATCTCAATCCGTGCGTACCCATAACACCATAATCTTACCATGGCAAGCTCAGGATCAAGACTGGGATCAACACCGAATTCAAAACTGTTCGCACCACCGGCACTGGATGGACCAGCTGCGCTAGTAATAGCTTCTGGCGGTATTCCGCGATCCTCTGACAAGATGGGTGAGGACAGTACAAGGTCCGAGAGTAGGTGTGGGCCGGGTGGTACAGATACCAAATGCCTATACCGTATTAAAGGCTTGCAGGGCTAACAAGAGTTAGTACTTACGAATTATCGCCGGTTGTAGCGTTGTCGACGAACGACTTCAACACGCTAGACTCTCCCTCCTCGATGCCATCCCCAAAAGAGATAAAGTCGATGGCGACATTGTTCTTCTTTAGTTTCTTGGCGAGTTTGATCATCTCCCGTTCGTCTGCACCTGCGCCGTGCAGTGGTGAACCGACAAAAACGACTATTCTTTGCCGAAGATTCTTGTTCTCGCGATGTTTGAGTGCGAGCTGTGCAATATTTATAGCAGTGGGAATGTCTATCGACCCACCGATCTTGGTCGTTGCAGTATGGATCGCTTTCAGAATCTGACCGAGATCCTTGGAATGTGTCACGAGCACTTCTGGACTGGACAAGGACGGGAATGTGTACACTGCGCCGGGACGAGAAGCAAGCACATACGCACCCTTTGTATGCCATGGTCATGAGACCCACCGTGTTTTCCGGGTTGGAGTTGATCTTTGTCTGGAAGATGGTATTGACAGCGTCGGACTGAGCCTCGAACCTCGAGGGTGTGTAGTCACCATTCCGCATGTATTCGGAATTGTCGATAACCAGCATCGTCGCTTCGAGAGGCATTGTGGAGTGTCTCGTTGACGATCGCGGTCAAGTTGTGCTGTGGATGACGCGTCACCTCAATAAACCCTAACCCGAGTCAACCCCACGTTCAGACCAAATCGGGTCGCGTCAATTACGGTGATTACTCCAACGCGGAAGTCAAGACACTGTCCCAAATGTCCACTCACGGTCATGGCATTCCAAATACATTGCCTGTTTCAAACTGGGCAAGTTGGGTGTTACTGGGACATGTACAGACAGGAGCACCAGCTGTGGCCTGAGTTGGCCCGCAATTTTTTGGTTTCAGCTTTGCCACCGGCGACTGACAGGCTTCGCGAAGTGACTACTTGCAGCAACCACTTGGTCCACCGAGCACATCGCATCCGGCGAGTCTCAAAGTGACACCTTTACAGGTACGCTTAAACGGGGGCGTTACGGGGATAAGCGATTCCTAGACAGCTCACCAAAATTCAATCGTCACAAGTTTGCTACTACATTTGTACCAGCACATGGTCTGTAATCCAAAGGACCATGGTGCACAGAAAACACGGATGCCACCCAAGCCACTGTCATTTTGATGGATTTAGCGTCCGGGCCCTACAGTATCAGCTACTTCGAGTGGCTCTTCTACGAGGCGCCCTTTCCAACCCATCGCCACCGGTTGCGCCGAAACTACGGCACCTCACCTCGTGTGTTTCAGGCGCACCGAACTCGCAACTAAAGTATGCTACACACCGCAGCGATGAATAGTTTGCTCATCGGTTGGGTGTTCCTGTAACACCAACGTGACATGACTGACAAGCGCCCACATGATTCAGGCTTCAGGCTTCTTTTTTGTTTCCACATCCACGTCCAAACTGAATGACGGGGCTTGCATAAATATGGCCCAGTATCCCTTCATGTGGTATCTCTTTGTTTCCCTCTGAATCCACTATGATCTTGTCTGCCCTTGTCTTTCTCTCAGTCTTTGCCTCTGCCGCTCAGGCGGGCAAAAGGGGTCTGTGTTGGACGTGGTGTAAGGACGTGACGATTATCTGTCCGGGTCTTGATTGTCATTCTATTTTCTTTCACAGACGATGGTGCCCTGTGGGACGGCTTATTCGACTACCATGCCATAATTCTGATCAATTAGCACAGGGACCCAGGTGTGTTCAACAATGGCAATGGCGGAGTGGTTGCGATGCACGTTGTTTCTACTTTTGTAGTTTGCTCGCTTGCTCAATATTCACTCCCAGTTATGATTATGAAACTTACCTACCCTCCTCGACCAATGGCACTGGTGGTCTCAATTTCATTGGCATGCAGCGCTGCCTCGACTGTAGTTCTAGTCCCATCGCTGATCTCTATTCCCGCTCGAAGTCCCAAGGATGGGAAAGTAAGTTTCATGGTAAATCGCTCTGCCATGCCATGTCATCTCAATAGTCCTGGCTTCACATAGTTGTATTCACCCTGAATGAGCCTGACATGGATGGCACTACTCCTGGCGATGCTGCTTCATGGTACATTGAGCATATCAGCCCTTTGGTGCGATACTCGAGGCAAGCATTGCGAGAGTATTCGCTTACATATATAGGACCAGACTATCAAGAAAGCTCTCCCCGCTGTTACTTCGAGTATGACATCCGGCCAAGGCTTGAGCTGGGTCTCCGAAATGATCACTGCCTGTAACAACCAATGTTCCTTCGACTACCTAAATTTGGTGAGTTGAAGCTATGAGGTTTCCCATCCGAGTATCAACTGATTGCACACTGCAATGTGTTCTCCCTAGCACTGGTATGGGTGGGTGAAAGGACTGGTTTTATTCACATCTAATGGCTAATGTTACACCTACAGAAACTCATTTTCACAGTTCCAGAGTTACATCGAGTCTGTGCATACTCAGTTCCCTGTAAATTTTCCTGCTCTAGTTTCTGTACATGATGCCACTGACATGCTGCCACAAGAATTACCAGATGGTCATATCCGAGTTTGCCCTTCAAAATCCTCCCACTGACCAGGCTGCTCAGTCAGTTCCCTCTCTTTAATACCTATCCTGCCATTCTTGACATAGTTCCTAAGGATTTCCTTCTTTAAGGAAGCCTTCTCCTTCCTCGACGATGCATCTTATGTGCATATGTACTTCCCATTCTTGGCTACCTCTCCCTCCTTGTTTGAACAACATGATCCCTTGGGAGCATCCTATGCTGGGAGGGGATCATGCCTATATAACGATGATGGCACTCCATCAGCAGTTGGTGATTTGATGTACTAGTGTATGCTGTGTTTCCAGAACCCTGGAAGTTGAATTAAGTATGAGACGTGTATTTTTGCTCTCCATTGTTCTGTAATTTGTGCATCGTGCCACAATAATCAAAGCTCCAGCCCTGGCATGAGTACTTGAGTGACGAGTTAGCATGACAATCACTGACTGTGCTATCTCAAGAACCACAGCTCTGTTTTTGTTCGTTCAACTTGGACATTATGGGTACTGTACTGAGAGAAGATGTGTTGAATAGAATCATAGAAAATAACGACTCGATGAGTCAATATTGACGGGATGGTATCCCTTGAAAGGGAGTTTGCTGTGCATCTACGCCCCCCTAAAAGGGGTTACATCGCGGCTGTGTCCCCTAAGCCATGATATGATGCTGCCATGATGATGATTCACAGCTTCCCTTCACTCCACACCATGCGAACCGTGCACTGACCATATCCTTTATCTCTGACTACCACCATCTCCACCGCTATGCCCACGAAGGGGAATTACTTCTCTCAATACACTGAGGTACGTCTTTGACACTGTTTTTTGTTCGGATCGCCACGATGCAGGTGACATAGTGGAGTGCCTGTTTCTGATCGAGTTCCGACAGGACACATGCCGTCTCCCGGAGGGAGTACGCAGAATCGCCTACGATGCTGATACACAACGTTACACCTTTCGCGACCGTTCTGGCCAACTCTACCAGAGCGCACCTGGCGAGGAATACGGCGTACTCGAGCCGGTCACCGCGCCTCACTCGCACCGCCGCAACGTGACCATTACAGGTCTGCACGTTTTTTTCCCATCGGTATCTATTCGATATCTAAATTTGTTCTGTACGTCGTAGAAATCCCTGATCCCGCGCTACGAGAGTGGTCCCGATACCAAAAGTCGACCAAGACATTTGGCGATATCCTCCCGTCAAGCTACATCACCGCTGCTCAGTCAAGCGCTGAGTCCCCAACGAACATCGTTTCTCCGAGCAATAAATTCTTCCGGGCGGCGATGCCCTCAGTGCGAGGAATGGCCGAGATCGTCCGGCGCCGCGCGACGCTACCCCGGCCAAAGTTTGGTGGGGTGTCGCGCAGTTTTTCCCTCATCGATGAGAGGAAGAGGTTGTTGGAGGACGATACGTGGGAGATCATTCGCAAGGACGAGTTGATCGACGGTCGGCCGGCGCGTTCCAAGTCGGAGATGCGGCCGTCGAGGTACTATGCACGCAAGTGAAAAGGAGCCCATGAGGTCACATCTTTGATCGGGACGTGTACTTTTACTACCGTTGGCTATTGATACCTATAAGTTGTATTCTCGTACCAGAATTTTACGCATAGGCTGGTTACCTCAAAATCATATATGTTGTATACGTTTTCTCCGGAAACGTCGGTTGGTCACTGATCCAGCTCATTACCGCTTGCACAATGTCAGCAGAACCATACAAATGCACTTGCGGAAGAGAACTCTCGAGATAGATAAGGATCATCGCCTGTAGGATCCCCTACCTTGAGGCGATCAGAGTTTGGCCACGATGCTTACTTCCTCGAGATCAATCAAACTTCACTTAAGAGATATAGAATACAGTGTCTCCGCCGAGAAGACCATTCCTATGGGAAAAGCTGAAAACACGAAACGAAAAAAGTACATGACATGCAGGCTCACAGGGGAAGGAAAAGAAAAAGCGATTGAAGTGCCCATCATCGATACTAGCGCGTTGCCAACTCCATGTCTAAACTACCGTTACGTCCGTGGATAGGTTTCAGACCAAGTCCGAATAGGCTCGTTCGTTTTTTGCGTGATGAACTTCCGATCGTGGACAGAGGACGGAGAGGACCCTGAACGGGCGCGAGCTTGGGATCCAGCGCGATCGCTTTCACCCTGTCGTTTGGCAGAAACTTGACCTTTGAAGCGACGCGCTGTGCAAAGGGCTGCTGAGCGGGAGGCGGCGGCGGCGCTGAGGACGGGGTGTGTTTGGTCGGATCGTCCGCGGGGACTGGTAATTGACCTATCTCTTGGTTTGGGTGCATGGTAAAAGCTGGCATTAACGTCAAGAAGGGCGTCGAGGATGATTCGGCCGGGCTTGGTATTGGGTGCTCTGGGAGAGGGGTACCTGTGGAAAGTTTCACTCTGTCGATCATCTAAATATCCGGCAGAGAAAGTAAGCTATCGGTTGTCGAGATAATTGAGACGCACGTTGGGGGAGTCGCTCGGATTTGGCGTCGTGGTAGTAGATTTGTGACCAAAATTGAGCGTCAGGCGAGCGCCGTCTGAAGGATGGACATTGATACACTATGTTATACGGAAGCGGATGAAAGGAGACATACTCATGAACCGGGAAACGCCACGGTCGGGGGTGTCTGGCTTATCTTGGTGTGAAGCACGCCTACGTGCCATGACAATCCGGTAGAGGACGTAGGATAGCGTATACGCAAGGCAGACCCCAAGAAAGATCAAGAGTAACACAGGGACAAAGGGCTTACGGCCAGGCCTTGCGGCTGTATTTGTCGACACTGCAGGAGAGGCAGTCGGTGTAGGGACAACTAAGGTGGCTTGAGGTGCCATTGTTGTATGTTCGGTCAGAAGGATAACAAAAGAGAGCGACAGACACTGAGAGCGAGAGCCAAGTAGAAAGAAGCAACATATTGATCAAGTCTAGGTTTATGTATGCAAGTTAAGAGGCTGACTCACAGACGAGTGGACCAAGATTCAGTCGCGGCTGACCGAGTGAATGGGATCAAACCGTCAGGCGGCCAGCCACCCCGGCCGTTGAAGATTTGACATCGTAGGAAAGCTTCAATAGGATACAAATGGACATCAAGTTCGCGTCGTGGAGTGGCTGCCGAAGCGAATTGACCTTTTGAAGTACTCGCAAGTGATCACAGGTTGGGTTTATCATTTTCATCTTACCCGGGGGCTTCCAACCTTCCCCTGTCCCAGGTGGTAAGGGTGGTAAGTAACAACACTATCCTCACAAAACCACGTATCTGGTTTCAAACTACGCTGCCCATTCGCCTCGGATGATTAGCATTACATGCTGTGCACGGGTTCTTCTAAACAAACGGTTTGCCAACACATCAAATGCGCATGATGGCCGTGCCAGGTGTGAGAGAAGAAACGAAGGTGAGGTAGTTGATACGAGCACAGGTCATTATGTAACACCATGGCAGTTCAGGGACGTGCACTGCCCGCAGACTGCGTTAAAAGGGGTTTCAACTTCCAACCTCATACCAATTCAATCCACAATAATGTCCAAACCTTTCAATAACTGGCCTAATGATGCTGGGGTACGATTTTCAATACACGCATGCTCGTGGTTGACCGCGTCCTGTTGCAGTTTGACGTCATTCATGAAGAAAGGGAGCCAGTCGAGCTCAAGGTCTCTGGGACCATCCCAGCATACGTTTCGGGTACTCTATACCGAACAGGTCCTGGAGGGTACCAAGTAAAAGCCGACAACGGCAAAACCTTGTCTGTCGACCACTGGTTTGACGGTTTCTCGCAGAACCACCGTTTCCAGATCATTCAGTCGGACTCCTCTACCCGCGTCATCTACAACTCTCGTCGAAGCGTCGATCCACTCATTGAAGGTATCCGCAAGACCGGAAAGATGAATGGTTTTAGCTTTGCCCAGAAGCGCGATCCTTGCGTCAGCTTCTTCAGAAAGATTATGAGCCTATTCATTCCGGAACCAAGGGCTGATGATCAAATGAATGTTGGAGTTACGCTCTCCGTAAATCCACCCGGTCTCAAGGACGTTGATACGAGCGGTGGGAAGAGGGGAGGCCATGCGTCTGGGATCCAGTCTCTTTGGGCCAAGACAGATTCAGCCAAACTGCGCGAAATTGACCCTGAAACACTGGAGCCAATGGGTCTTACCACGCAAGCCATTCTTCATCCTGAACTCACCGGCATTCTCTCTGCTGCTCATGCCAAGTCAGACCCGATTACGGGAGACATCTTCAATTACAATCTTGCTCTTGGCAGAGAGCAGGTTTACAGGGTATTCCGCGTATCTGCAGCCACAGGAAAGACAGATATCCTGGCAACTATCGCAGACGCGCCAGCTGCCTACCTGCACTCCTCGCTCATCACGGAGAACTACTTCATATTATGTGTCTGGGGCGGTCATTACTCGTGGGGAGGCGCGAAGATATTGTGGGAGAAGAACATGCTTGACGCCATTGCTCCGTTTGACCCATCTGAAAAAGCGGTGTGGTACATCGTTGACCGCAAGCACAACAAAGGTGTTGTGGCCAAATACGAATGCGACCTCTTTTTCTGTTTCCACACCGTCAATGCCTGGGAGGAACCATCTCCCTCGGATCCGTCGCAAATTGATATTATCGCTGACCTCTCCATTTACAACAACCTCGACATCCTCAAACGTTTTTACTATAATAACATCAAATCCACTTCCTCTGGCTCGCTCGACTATGTGGGCGAGAAGGGCAGGAGCTGTGAGGTGTTCTTACGACGCTGGCGATTACCTGGTGTTAACACCGCTATCGACGCTCCGTCCGAGAATCGCGAGGCCGTCACGGTGTATACCGCGGAGCATGAACATTCGTGCGATCTTCCGGTCATCAACCCGCACTTCCTCACCAGGCGTTCGCGGTATATTTACGGCGTGTGCGACCGTGGGCTGAGCACCTTCTTTGACGGACTCGTCAAGTATGACATGGAGACGCACACGGCGACGTACTGGTCAAAGCAAGGCCATAACCCTGGCGAGCCGATATTTGTTGCCAACCCTGAGGGCACTGAAGAGGACGACGGCGTGCTGCTGAGCGTCGTGCTCGACGGGTTTGCAGAGAAGAGCTATTTATTGGTGTTGGCTGCCAAGGATATGAAGGAGGTCGGCAGGGCGAGCATGGAATGTGTCGTTGGTTTTGGATTCCATGGTATTTATTCCGCACAGGCTTTGGAAGGTCCTGGTACAGATATCTAAGCAGAGAACAAGGACGATACATGTAACATTGTTGTATGTATATTAGGTCGCAGCGAGTCTGCTTACAGTACTTCCGAAAGGCTCTCGATCTTTCAGCCGTTGGCTTGTGTACTGTCGTATCTCGAGATCTATGAACGATTCCTCTTGCAGAGTCAGATCGAAGGACGTCAACTCTAATAAATTTTTGCAGTTGGCAACTAGATGACTTCATGGTGGGAAGGGTGTTATTAGGATCACTGATGAGTCGGAGACATATGTATGATCGCTCTGGGGAGACAAGATGGTGGTGCACCGCAGCATTGCGCCCCGCAACCGATGGGCAACCACGGGATCCCGAAGGGTATCGTCATGAGAGTGAAAACCCTTGGCAAGGTGCCGCAGCCGAGAGCACGGTCGTTGCATGTGCGCAACTGCGGTTGCATTGACCGGAGTTGATGCTGAGCTACGGACGAGACCGCAGATACAGGACAAGCGGGCGCGGGTAGGCGGTGTATTCTTCTCAAGGAGCTTTTGGTCCTTCTTCAAGACGGCTATTCTCGAAGAGGGTGACACGGATGGCTAGAGCGACCATGATGACTAGGAAGAGCGCAAGAACGATCATAGCGGGTATGAAGACACGATGATCGAGCGGTTTGCGAGGAAATGGGTGTCGGCGCAGTAACAACTGTGCTCTGAGTTGGTGACTGCGGTCGAGGCCGCGAGTGCCATCACTGGCTGCGGTTCGGTGATAGGCTGTGCGGGAAGGGGACAGCAACGTCTTCGCACGAGTCACTCGTACCTGCTTGCATCTTGAGTAAAGAAACACCAGGAGGCCATGTTGGCGATCTACCCGATTATGGCAGGTGTAGTAATTA
Source organism: Phylloporus scabripes (assembly GCA_038090435.1). Classification (NCBI taxonomy): domain Eukaryota; kingdom Fungi; phylum Basidiomycota; class Agaricomycetes; order Boletales; family Boletaceae; genus Phylloporus; species Phylloporus scabripes. Next base: position 6,006 of record JBBPMS010000407.1, on the reverse strand, counting down.
GGTATCACCGCTGTGCGTCTGCATGTACAACCACGACTCATCAAATTACCTGATACTCTGGCAGTTGTCAAGTCAGTAGGCACCCCGAGCACGTTGCAAGCCTACCCTAAACGCGGACGGGGGTGACTGCGAGCAAGCGCAGCCACGGCCAAGGCCGGATATTTGTTTTTTCTTGTTTTGGGTGTCACTGCCGCAAACTGGGTTTGAAAGCTGAAATACTCCGACTGATCAGCCCTCATCTCCTTCCATCTCCCGTCCACTCTGCCCATCCTACCTCACCAGTATCTACAATGGAAGAAGAAGTTGCCGCCCTCGTAAGCACGCGTTCATCACCGTCGACGATGCCCTCATACATCCATCCATCAGGTCATCGACAATGGCTCCGGCATGTGTAAAGCTGGCTGTACGTGCTTTTAATCTTTTTGCAAAACGCCCGCTGACCTCCCCTCTAGTCGCTGGTACTGCTGCACTCCTCTTCGCCCTTTTTTTGGATCTCACTCTCCCTTCCAGGTGACGATGCTCCTCGCGCCGTCTTCCCGTACGTGGTCCAGGGTTTTGCATTGGTAATTTATCTAATACAAAATCGGCAGTTCTATTGTCGGTCGCCCCCGTCACCAAGGTGTGATGGTTGGTATGGGCCAAAAGGACTCTTACGTTGGGTATGCTCTCCCACCTAGCTCGCTCCTCCAAACACTGATCTGTTTTCCAGCGATGAGGCCCAGTCAAAGCGTGGTATCCTCACCTTAAAGTATCCAATTGAACACGGTATCGTAACAAACTGGGACGACATGGAAAAGATTTGGCACCACACTTTCTACAACGAACTTCGCGTAGCTCCGGAGGAGCACCCCGTTCTCCTCACAGAGGCTCCGCTCAACCCTAAAGCTAACCGTGAAAAGATGACTCAGATTATGTTCGAGACATTCAACGCCCCAGCATTCTATGTTGCCATCCAAGCCGTCTTGTCACTATATGCCTCGGGTCGTACAACTGGTATCGTCATGGACTCAGGTGATGGTGTCACTCACACTGTCCCCATTTATGAGGGTTTCGCTCTTCCTCACGCAATTCTTCGTCTTGACCTTGCTGGTCGTGATTTGACCGACTACTTGATCAAGAATTTGATCGAGCGTGGCTATTCATTCACGACGACCGCTGAACGTGAAATCGTCCGTGACATCAAGGAGAAGCTCTGTTACGTCGCTCTCGACTTTGACCAGGAACTGCAGACAGCCGCCCAATCTTCTGCCCTTGAGAAGAGTTACGAGCTTCCTGATGGTCAAGTTATTACCATTGGCAACGAGCGGTTGGCACTTTACTTTCGAAACGCAATCAACATCATTAAGTTTGTCCATCTAGATTCCGTGCACCTGAGGCTCTCTTCCAGCCTTCCCTAGTCGGTCTCGAGGCTGTTGGTATCCATGAAACCACGTAAGTAGCTGAAAATGTGTCAAGATACTTTCCAACTTAACCACAATGACACAGGTACAACTCGATCTTCAAATGTGACCTAGATATCCGTCGGGACCTCTACGGCAACGTTGTCCTCTCTGGTGGTACTACCATGTTCCCTGGTATCGCGGACCGGATGCAGAAGGAATTGACGTCACTCTCTCCCTCGAGCATGAAGGTACGTTGAGTTTGTGGAAGGTTGAATCACAGGTCGTCTGATCTTCCTTTCCAGGTCAAGATCGTCGCGCCACCGGAGCGGAAGTACTCGGTCTGGATTGGCGGTTCTATCCTCGCCTCCCTTAGTACCTTCCAGAATTTGTGGTGCTCCAAGCAAGAGTATGATGAGTCTGGGCCTGGTATTGTTCACCGCAGTACGTTTTTTCTGACGGTTTTTCGGTCACATCTCTCATGGTCCCGCTTGTTTTTAAAGAGTGCTTCTAACCTAGGACGGTTCAGTAGACAAATGAAAACGTGCCATCCATGTAATAGAATGCCATTGCTTTTGTCTTTTACCTTTAGCGCATTGCTACGTGTTCCCGCTAATATGTTACGATTGTATTCTTTTCGACGACTCTTTGATCGAGACATCTTTCCACTATCAGGGCTGGATCACATGAATTCCTTTTGATCATTAGTCTGACTGGAAGTATTGAAGTTGGCGCTTCAGCCGTCTTGGACAGATCTGTTCCGGTTACTGGTGGACCATCTCCTCACTGCTGCGGGCGAATGTTCACACCCTTTTGACACCCTCGTGATATTCAGTGACTCAACTCAGACCCGCTAGCATTAACTATGAGCATCATACCGAGGGTATTCACATGCACATCATCCTATATAACTGGGCCCTGGGGCTGGGTCGCATTAAAAACATCCGATCAATTCACTGCGGAAGTGCCACGTCACGTATTACCCTCCCTGATGATAGTTCTGACCTTGCTGAGGAAAAGATTTGCAGATCATCGCCGCAGGCACAATCGCCTCGTCTACCTGCTAGCTAGAATGTTGTCCAATTCTCTGAGATACTGGATGAACGCAAACCACGCAGCGTCAGTGTGTACGGCAATCGCGTTTCAGTGCCGTCTTTAGCTTAGTTTGCCGAGAGCACTGCCAGAATCAACACGCAAGAAATACGGCAGACAACATTTATTCATTTCCGTAACACTCTCCCCCTCAGTGCCGATATTCGGCAACAAGGCGACCGCTGTGAGTACCGAGCAAACACATGCCGTCTAGACCTTCATGGTATATAAATCTGCGGTGCTAACTCGATCTACAGGTTACTAGCAACCTGTCTGCACCCCTCTGAACCACCTCGCTTTATACTCAACATGGAATTACCCTCCTGTGTTGCGCTCGCCATCGCGAACGCTGCACGTATCATCTTTCCACTAGCCATAGTGTGCTGCGGGATCCACATTTGTGGATCGTTTTTCGACTTTCCTGTTCCCATATGGCTCCGATCACCGCTTTCTCTAGCGTTCTTCCCGCTATCTCTCGCCAGCACCACCTATACAGACATGCGTGACAAACGTCGGGCTACCATGAATGGTGCTATTCTGGCTCCAAGGATACTCAGCAGGTTTCCATGGGGTCTAGATTTGTTGCTGGAAAGGCTGCGGAGACCTAACTCCAAAGTGTATTTGGGTATGTGTGGTTTAGCTCAGGTCAGCTGTGTTGTTGATCTTCGCGCAGGAGAAGTCCTCGAAAAGCAATTTAAGGAATACGGCAACGCAATGACTCTGAGACTGCTTTGGGAGAGAAAGGCATGTCTTTGTTAGAGTTTTGGTGCTAATCATTCATGGGGCCCGCAGATTTTTACGATAGAACCTGATCACATCAAGGCGAGCTCACCCCTCTTGCCCGGGACTCTTGTTCTCACAAATATAATTAGGCAGTTCTAGCGACAAATTTCAACTCTTTTAGCAAAGGTCAGGCTGCCCTGGTTATTATGTCCACCAACCTGAAGGGTCATGATAGGGCCTCTGTCGCACGACACTGCTTTCTCCCTCCTTGGAACCGGCGTATTTAATTCTGATGGTGCGACCTCCTTTGTCTATATGTTTTTCTACTCACCTGTGTTCTATAGGGGATACATGGAAGTATGCTAAAAGACATTGTCAGACACTATTCGCTACTGAAATACTTTAACTCTAGATTTCACCGTTCAATGACGCGCCCATTCTTCACCAGGGACCGGATTGGTGACTTCGAGATTTTCGAGAGGCACGCCAATGATGCCTTGGACCAGCTGAAGGCGAGGCTCAAGCAAGGCTATCCGGTCGACTTCCAGGTACAACTTCTATCGAGTAGTGCTTGGCCGTTCTTACTCACGGTGAGCATCAGGATATGATCTCACGATTCACCCTGGACTCTGCGACAGAGTTTCTGTTTGGAAAAGACGTCCGCTCACTCTCTGCTGGGCTCGTTTATCCTCCAAATTCGCCTCTTGCTAAGGACGACGCGTTCGAGAACCATCCTGCCAACCTGTTTTTTCATGCCTTCCTCAAAGCGCAGTCGGAGACCGCATTTCGTCAACGCGCTGGGCTTAACTGGCGATTAACCGAGTTCTGGGGTGATCGTGTCAAGAAGCATATGCGTGTTTGCCACAAGTTCATCGACCCGATCTTGCAGGAAGCGTTGACAAAGAAGAAGGCGCTGAAGGAGGCTGGTTTAGTCCCCGAGAAAAATGACAAGGCGGCTGTGGAAGGAGAAACATTGCTCGATCATCTCGTCAATTACACAGAAGGCGAGTAACTCGATTTTATGCGTTGCGTTATGCACTCATAATATGAGTCTTGTAGATCACACCGTGATAAGAGATGAAATTTTAAACATTATGATCGCAGGTCGGGACACGGTGAGCATTTTCTCTGTACAAATCTTGCGCTGCATATTTAATTCAAACTCGACAGACTGCAGCTACTATGACGTTTGCCGTTTGGATGTTGTCCCAGCATCCCGATGTGCTCCGCAAACTTCGCGAGGAGATACTAACTGTAGTTGGAAACTCCAGGACCCCTACATTGGAGGATTTGCGTGAGATGAAGTATTTGAGGGCGGTCATTAATGGTATGTATTGTTGAATCATCTGAGCTACGCTATTCACCCGCGGCCCGTGAAGAAACTCTTCGATTATATCCTCCGGTGTGAGTTATCTTGGTCGTTGCACTTTGAATAAGAATACTGATGACCTTGTTCTCTAGTCCCTTCAACGCTAGGTGCGACTACCGTATTACATGATAAATTCTGAACTCATACACTTTTAGAACGAGCACCGAGGCTGTGGTTCTTCCCCCTGCGAAAGGGGGCCAACCGATTTATGTGCCCGCAAACACACCGTAAGTTGTGGATGATATTAGTTGCACTCGTGATGCCAAATGAGGTTCTTCAGAGTAAGCTATTCGGTGTTCCTTATGCACCGCAGGAAGGACCTTTGGGGGCCAGATGGTGCAAATCATATTGTTCCACCTCGCGTTTTGTGCTCACACATATCACCCAGCGGAAGAATTTGATCCTGATCGGTTCCTTGATGAACGGTTGAGCAAGTACTTGACACCTAATCCATTCATCTTTTTACCCTTCAATGCCGGCCCGAGAATCTGTCTCGGTCAACAGGTTCGTGTCTCTTTGTCTGTAATGTTTCTCCCTAAGATCCTGACGCGTCGGTAGTTTGCGTACAACGAGGTGTCCTACTTCATCGTCCGGTTGTTCCAAGCTTTCTCTGCCGTTTCCTTTGCGGAAGACGTACAAACACTTGCACCGGCCGAGTGGGCGGACGCCCCTGGTCGAAAGGGCATAGATAAGGCGATCGTACGGAGTCACCTCACTATGTATATTGAAGTAAGTCTGCTGACATGCCTTTATTGGTTGTGAACACTGCTAACCTGATGGTGCAGGATGGGTTATGGGTCAGGATGGAGGAAGCTAGCTATGCTGAGGATTCACCCTAGTCATGGACTGCAGCATGTCACATGCATCCATATACTATAGTACTTCCATGGGCCTCTCAGGTTGACCCTTATTTACTCTGTCATAGTGTGGGTTTATTTATAGTGATACTTATGCCTCTTCTCTATTAGTCCAATCATTCACTGCCACCTGGTCCTGTAATCTGAGACTGCAGACTTGAACATTAGCCTGAAAACTCCATCATGCTGTGAGGCTGACAATATTAGGCTTTATGTTAAATCATAAGTCACTGAACTTCAAGTTCTCCGGCATCAAAGTCTGTTATTAAAAACAAAAGATATGCTTGACATTTGACATACCACAGTGACCATTGTTTACCATCAGCAGCAAATTAGTTGCTTATAATAGCTGCAATGCCTCAAAGAATTAGACCCCTTGAAGGATTGAAAAAGCTGTTAACTTGACATATACAGTGAGCAACAAAACTGTTCCAATAACTAACCCTGATGCAGTGTGCAAAGCGCACTGCAAGCACATGTGGGAATTTCGCTTAGTATTGGTGTGACCAAACAAAGCATACATTCATGGCTACAAACTGACCCTTAGATCATGTGATTTGGCCCAGTGGGTGTGGCAATATAACCA
>JBBPMS010000406.1:0-14769 GCA_038090435.1 Phylloporus scabripes | reverse complement strand
TCGGTAAGCCGTGTACCTTCTCGTAGTCTGCGATTGCGATGAACGGGCTTTGGAGCACAACACCGCCTATCTGGAGTGACCGCGTGCAACGGTGACGGCAGACGACCCGGCGTGATGCCAGTGAGAACGGCCGGGTTCATAGGGTGGTTAGCACTCACATCGAACATAACAGCCTTGACGTGAGGGAGATTCATGGGTGCTAGATGCTGTCGGGGACGTATGGAGTGCACAGTTAGGTCGCCGTATGTCCGCAATAAGCGACAAGTTTTCCGAGTGGGTCTGAACTTCAACCTGTGACAGTGTCGGTTGAAGCGATTGTCTCTGAGACCTGCTGCTGCGCCTGGCAGGTTGCAAGTACGTACCACCGATTTCGAGCTGCCAGATATGTGGTCGGCGCTGGATGTACGCCGACACTACTGCCGCGGAGTATGAAAAACTACTCAGTCTAGAACTTGTCCTCGTGCAAAACCTGACTACACTACTGAAAGATGGCGAACCCACGTCAACGTCGCAAGGCAAAATCTTCTGCCCACAAACCCATCTCACATTCAAAAAGGGCCAAGCGACTACAAAAGAAAATGCCGAGTAAGCCACGTTTAGTGGGTATCTACGCAAAGCCTGAACAGCTGATACCTGGCAGCGATCCGTGGGCCAAAGGCTTTGCAAGATGCGTGGGATCGGTCTAAAACCCTCCGACAAAAGTGAGTTTATCGTCTCGATCATCTATTTCGGTGGTTTAAGCAGATCTGCTAACTTTCCTACAGTTACTTGGCATTGGGATTGCAGCAAGACCTGAATCCTGTCCCATCAGGGGGCTCGGAAGTCTGTCTTCCTCGCATTATCGACGAGACCAACACAAGTCACGCGCCATCTTCCGCAGTCGATAGTGCTCGATCTGTGGCACCCGAAGGAGCGAAAAGTACTTCTACACTCCCAAAGGGTTTTGGGAGAATAACTCGAGACTCATCCGGCAATGTGGTTCGCGTGGAACTACCAAGCGACGAAGATGAAGGACATGCCTTGAAACGAGAATCGATGGTCGACCCCCCCGTAGCACTGACAAAATTGGAGTTGCAGATGTGGGCCCGAGATCGTGCTGAATCGCAAAAAGGAGCGGGGATGGGATGCATCGCGAATTCACTTGCTCAAGGTCAGTTTCCAATTTTGTGGGGAAATGCTGAAGAATATTTCGATCTACGGGACATGGTGTCACCGAGAGGTGACGCCGTGTATTCGTAATGTTCTCTTACATGGCTTGCAAAAAGGTTCAACAGCTTACCGACGGGCCCGCAGATCTAGAGAACCTCGCGGCGTCTGCAACTGTACGTGAGCGACATACATCTTTGGGGGAAAAATCGTATCTAGAACGTCTGGTCCAAAAATATGGCGATGACCTCGGAAAAATGGCTCGTGACCGTCGACTTAATCCTGAGCAACGAACAGCCAACGAATTGAGGAGGGCTATTACAAAGGCAGGGGGATACGGAGCGCTGTGTAAGAGCACGGTTGTAGAGGTGACCGGTTGAGCCAGTAGCTTGGCGGTGTGCGGGCTCGGCCTTCTTTGGGGAAATTGCGTGACTCCGTGACCGCACTGTCACACCCGGCAGTTCATATCCAGTTAAACCTGTGCTCGGAAATGACGCATTCTCGGAAGCAATCCTGATCTATGAGATCTAGCATGGAAAATAACCCTCTCCTCTCATATTCTTGGCCAATGACATATGTATGTATGTTTTTTTTTGCTTTGCTTTCCGTGGGACGAGAACGTGTCGTCGGGCAAGGCCAAATGAACTCCTTACATAATCCATCCACTTGGCAAAATTGCGACATGAAAAAAAAAGAATGTAGAACGTAGGGAAGATCCGGGGTGCCGATTGGCAGGTCATCCGATAGGAATCCACAGTGTGAGTTGCGGCCATCTGTTGCAGTTACGTGCGGGTGATCATTACAGGTTAGTCCAAATTACAAGAGCTCCACTATCTAGGCGATGATATGATGGCTTTAAGCTGCGTCATATCGCAATTGACGGCAACGCACACAATCAGATTATGGCATTGCTTGTCATCTGGATGATGAGAAGCTGAATGCTTCGTGGGTTCAAATTCGCGGCGTGACGCTCACTAACTTTGCCGGACTCTGCATTGCCTCACCGGATACCGGTTAACCCTGTTTCCTCTGACCCCAACCAGGTCCTCGAACATGTCATAGGCCACACAGCTCGCATTCTACCATCCGCGATGGGAAAGGTACGTGCAGGCAGTCAATCGCATCAGGGAAACGGATGTTGTGACAAAAGAGACCTGAATTAGGCTTAGATCCGGCGCCAGAACGTTACCAAGATCAGACCCCAATTGCATGGATGCATGGCTTCGACTTACGGCACCCGCTTTTCTCGTGTCTTTTTAGCCGTGCTCAATCGAGACATGTAGTCTCGTTTTGGCTGTGCAAAACACGTCGAATTCCCGGAGATCAACGTCAACGATACCATGTTCTTGTCACTGGCTCAAGTCCGCACCACTTTATAATACATGCCCCATTCAGTCTTATGTCCGATAGCGTCCGTCAAAACTCACCTCACCCACTCCCCTCCATCCCATACATGTCTCGCCGACCCTCATCCTCCACCCCTCGCAGCGCATCCTCCGCTGCTGCCCCTTATCCTCGTCGGACTTCAGCCCACCCCAAGTCTTCGCGACAACAGTTCTCAGCATGCGGGGCATGCCGCATGAGAAGGTCGCCCATCACTCTTCTTGCTTTTGACACGTGCTGAGGTCCTCGCCATAGGGTGCGCTGCGATCTCAAAGACTTCAACTCAACAACTCCCAACGGCGTGCAACCGCCATCGTGCTCTAATTGCAGAGAGCGTAGCATCAAATGCGTGTAAGTCTCCTGGGCGCTATCCGATATCCTCTCTCACCTTTTATCAGCGACGAGTTCGCAGAGGTCAAGGCCGTCAAGCTACTTCGACGGGGCAGACGACTTCAGCAAGTCGAGTATGTTCCGGTATCGTCGTGTCTCGCAAACAAGACGTCTGAGTTTTCTCCAGAGCTGTCTATGGGAAAGTGTCAAGTGATGACCCAGTCGCACCAGCCATCCCCCAAGAACCGACATCAACCACGTTTTCCGCAGCCGCCGCTGTCACCATGTGTGGTGTCATCCCACAAATGCAGCTTCCTTTTCTCAAGTCTTCTTTCTTCCGCAGGTTTTGTGTCCAGCGTCTGTATCTGATGTTTTCCGTCGTTCAATCAGCTGACTTTTCACAGGCCCAATTATCGAACCCAGTGAATTCACCTCGAGATATGTCGCTCATATGGAGGGCACCGCACCCCTTGATATCGAAGGCAGGATGCTCGCGATGTTACTCGTTATATGGGCTGCGTCTTTTGGCGTAGACGAGTTCGGCAACGAGAACATCCATAACCAGGTACCGGAAATTCACGATAGCTCTGATCGTGGCGACGATCATTCCAATCCCAAGCAACACGCCAACATGCTCCGTACCGAGCCAATGATCAGAGAAGTGCTTACGCTGGTGGACTACCATGGACTACTACGTCGTCCGTCTTGGGACGGTGTCCGAGTCCTCTTGCTCCTGCTCCCATTGACTCATGGTCGGTCCGCTGCAATGTATGTTGGTTTGTTGTTCATCACGTTCAATAGGTATCCTGAGTCTTATGGAACGTCGGGTGAGTGCCATGAACTACCCCGGTCATAATCCATTGACACATTGTTAGGTCACGTATGAAGCAACGCTATCCCAAGTGTACTCCCTTTGCAGTGTCGAGAACTCCCCATCCGTCGACAGCGGCCTCGGACTATATTGTGACGTACTCATACGCGCTCGGATTTTCTGGTACGCCTATGTACATGAAGGCACTACTACAGGACTGGATGGCGGGCGCCTTCTGCTGTAGGTGACACTCTTGTTATCATGTTTCGTTTCTAAAATCGTGCCCCAGGGATGATGATAGCCTTGATGCTTTCCAGAGAAGCCTTCCCCCTCGTTATTGTGCGTCAGCCACGTACAGCCTCTCTCCCCCTGTGGATTCATCCCGCTCTTCGCCAGTAGCAGGCCTCCCAGTTTCCCCAATGTTCAAGTCCCCTCTAGAAAATGAACAGCGAGCTGCTTTGGCTTATCTTGTGACGTCTCAATACTTTTCTCTGGCAATGGATGTCGCTCAGGTTTGTCGGGCCATACATTCCACGTTGGCGGGCCCGCGCGCCCGTCGTCAGATCGAAGCTGGCGTCGCCATACACAAGGGAGCGCTCGTTGAAATCTGGGAAAACCTTGAGCGTTGTTGGGACAACTTCGAAACCCTGCGCCACAACCCATCCGGCGTTGGCGCTGCTGGGGGTGATCTTGTCCGGGGCGAAGATGTTGAACGCTTTGTCAGTGGCTGGCAGGTGTTCATCTTTCAATGTTTCAATACCATCCGCCAAGGGCTCTCCAGTTTCGTCGAAAATAGCCACGCAACTCCCACCAGCCAAGCCTGTACGGCGAGCGTTCACAAGTCAGCCATACGGTGGTGTCTGAAATTTCTCCCTCGAGTCATCAAGATGTTGCAACGTCACCTACGGGTACCTTCGAACTTCTTCGCATACGATGCCGGTTTAATCCGCGATGGATGCTTCTTCGCTGGCCTACTCCTCGCTCAAAGCGACAAGCTTGACGTCGATCGGGATATGATGGGATGGGATGCTGATTGGCAAGAGGGTGTCATGGCTTGCCTCCAAGCTCTTGGCGAAATCCGCTGGGTATATTCCTACACAGAGGAACGAGAACAGACGTTGAAAGCAGAATGGGAGGCCCGCATTGAACGCGACACAGGTCGACGGCGGGTCCAGCGATCACCAAACATTCCTCTGAAGGAAAGTCCGGGCCACTCGCCCTGTTTGGACGACAATACGCCGCTCCCTTGCCCAGCTGCCGTAGATACCAAACCGCGCAGCCTCTCCCTAGTATCCGCTGGTGGGCAAGTTCGTCCCTACCTCCCGCCGTTATCGGTCTCCTTTCCACGAGACGACAGTGGTCCTGACACTGTATTAACTGACGATGGCAGCGGCAGCTGGGAGCCATACACTCCGCCCCCAACCTCGGGTTCGATGACAGGGACAGTCGTGACCCATCGTAGCCTCTCGCCACTCTCGTCGCCACACGAATCTACCATGATTCCAGCGCGCTGCGCTGTAAAAATCTTCGAAGATGATGAAGACATGGATCAGTTGTCATTTACTGCCGAGGGAACACCTGATCCCAGGACCTCAGTAGTTCGAGCCCGGTGGACACCATTTGGCGGTTATCCTGACCCACACGTTCTACCGACGTCTGACACTTTGGGGTGCGACAATGGGTTTTCCCCCTTTGCGTTCACTCGCCGGCCATACTTGTCGTGAATGATTCGACTCCTATGAGATTGCTACGCATGTTCTACCCTTATCTTTTTTTTTCTGTGTACACCATCAAATGGGACACTTGATTGTGGATTAGGTGTACTATTTGTATATCCCCTTAGATTAGTTATACCCTTTTGTAAAAAAAACGCAATAGATCCAAAGCATCAGAAATCCCGAATTCGAGATGAATTCTAAACAATGGTGGAGATGCGCCCTCTGCCGAAATTAAGCAACTTTTTGATGGCGAGCTTAGAGCCCTGCAAGGGAATATGTGATACATGCCTTATCACGCGGATGGTCTCGGCAGATGGTGTAAGGCGTTGAATTGGCGAGATAACGACATTTCGATCGATAACAATCCAGGCGAGGTGGTTGTCGATATGCAGAGCATGACCCACCTCAGATCCCCAAGCCTAGAATGCCGATCACCACGATTAAAACTCGCACGAACGCTGGCCACGGGAGACGCGAGCAGCTCCTTGTGATCCCAAATCATGTGACCCCATTGATTATTGTGGGAGCATGGCGCTGCGGTCATAATCGCGAGGCAATATATTTCAAGAACTAGAAGCACCAGAAGTGACGGTACTGTTTTGATGCACATTTCCTGGCCCAATTCAGTGAGGAGTCAGTGAACACAAAATTAGATCGGCGCTACTTGGGTCCGATGGGCGTGTGGAGAACATATGTTTCTTCATGCCGGCACGAGATAAGGTTCCCATTGTCTGACGATTCCATGTGAGGGTAGCGGCTGTTTGCGTGACCATGTCGTATTCCCGGTAGCGCTTAGGCGGACAGACTCGGCCGCCCTCACACCATGTACGTATCCACTCCGAATTTCTGTTTGGCATAGTCAGGGTGGGTGGAGAGGCAGGCAAGGTACCAACTCAACCCGTCGGACGCCATGTGCTCAACTTTGACCAACGATGACCCACTCCTGTTCCCGTATGTGACAACGCTAAGCCAAATTGGTTGATGACCCACATTTCACCTGGTAACGCTTTCCACCATCAAATTGGCAACGCGGCACACCCCTCTTGACATTGATTTTTTTACGAGTAGGGTGTTGCCACGGGACGGTGGCGTACAATTGGTAGAACATGTGCAAACGTTGGCACGTTGACAGTGTTTTCCCGTGAACGTTCTGAGTAACCCTGGGATACGTTCATACCGTGTCAATCACAGTCTGTTCGCTGATAAGATGGAGACTCAGCCAGTGTCCTGGAGAGTCCACATGTGGTAAGGGCGATTCTCAGATCTACTTGCACCAAAGAAGGCCGAGCTGGGCCAATAATTGCGTACGATTGACCACATAGTGACTTTGAAAACGCCTGTTCATTAGATCCCGTAGTGTAACAGGTCATGAATAATGGGCTACGGTACTTACTTGAGTCGGGAGCGCTGCGGATGGCACTGACAAATCCGAAAAGGAAATTTTAGCTAAGGAACCTTGGTCCGCCTCCACTTGGGTTGGACGCCTTTTTGTGCGAGGTAAACCCACCGGGTCTCAGTTACTGGTCCTTCACAGTGCCACGTCGGTCATGGCTCGCAGTAAACGCAGAGCAACGCGCTCGAGTACTCAAAAACGCGAACGGAGTCCGCAACTGGATCCACTTTCTCCGCTGTCGGTGAGGTCGTCGCTGACGCCAATACCTGTTGTCGACGAGCCGCCGGCGCCGCCAGAGCAACTAGAACAAGCACCAGAACAAGCACCAGAACAAGCGTTGGAACAAGTGCAAGAAGCGCCTGCACAGCCCTTGTCTTCAACGACTGAGGAAGACGTCTGCCCGGCGTGTAAAGATCTCGCCGCTGACTTGCAGTCGACGGCCTCCAAGGAGAGCTGGATAAGATGTGACGCCTGTAAGAGTTGGTATCACTGGGTGTGTGCAGGGAACGGCGCGGACGTCGATACCATCGACAAATGGCAAGTCTGTGCTACAGCTACCCCAGCGTATACTGTTATAATGTGTGCGCGTGGCGAATAGGTACTGCAAATCATGCGTCCTCGAGAAACCGTCTCGGACGATCACGTTCAAGCCGCCGGCGCGAAAATCGGCGCGCAAACGTGCCCAGCCAGACTATGCGAACCTCAACGCGGGTGTGGAAGCCGACCCAAGTAGATGGTTGCGTGTCATCCAGTCCAAGCCCATCAAGGATGATGAGTTCAGGCGGATGAAAGGGTCGGACGTTGGTCTCGAATGGCTGGAGAGCGATGAAAATGCGATGAGGGAGCCTATCGTTATCGAGAATCCCGAGGGACTTGGGATGAAAATGCCCGAGCCCAACTTTACAGTGTCGGACGTCGCGGACACTGTAGGGCATGAGACGCCCGTAGAAGTCATAGGTATGGTTAGTTGTCTGGCGTGCGTTGGATGCCCATGCACTCTTTGCAGATGTTGCCACGCAGTCAAACTGCCCGGGATGGACTCTTGGTAGATGGGCAGAGTACTACAACAAGGAACCCTCGGCGAGAGACAAAATACGGAACGTCATCTCACTTGAAATCTCCGGGACCCAACTTGCGGATCAAGTATTACCACCTCGACTTGTCCGCGAATTGGATTGGGTGGATAAATTCTGGCCCAGTACACGGAGAGGCAAGGGACACGCATATCCAAAGGTGCAACTATACTGTTTGATGGGTGTTGCATCTGCGTGGACAGTAAGTTCTCCACCTTTTTTCACTTTGGAGTCGTGAATACTGAGTTTTATGTAGGATTGGCACGTGGATTTTGCCGGTTCGTCAGTATATTATCATATTCTCAGGGGATGCAAGGCAAGCATTTATTTAGATTCCCGTGCCATCTTTCCTGATTCGTTGGACAAAGGTCTTTTATTTCATTCGTCCTACGCCTGCTAATTTGGCTGCTTACGAGCGGTGGTCCGGGACCGAACTACAATCAAGCATATGGCTAGGTGATATGGTTGACGAGGTTGTCAAAGTCACCCTTCATCCAGGCAATACCATGATTATCCCCACTGGCTGGATACATGCCGTCGTGAGTTCCTTTGTTTCGCCGTTTTCCAATCGTAACAACGAAATCCCAGCACACCCCTATGGATTCGCTCGTATTTGGGGGTAATTTTTTGCACTCATACAATGTCGGTACGCGTAAGTGTCTAAAGTGTCATTTGGAAGTGTCCCGAATAACCTTTGTTGTGTGACAGAACTCAAGGTGATCGACATTGAGAAAGTGACGCGGGTACCGAAAAAGTTCCGCTTTCCTTACTTCACCAAGTATCGCGGTCTATCCTGTTTAGTCACTACTATGACTTACACTTTGTCATTTCAGATTATGCTGGTACGTGGCAGACAAATATCTCCGTGATCTCAAGGCCAGAGAAGAGTTCTCCCCCCGTGTTCTGGAATCGCTGGAGGCCCTCAGTTCATACCTCGTTTCAGAAGTCCGGGTCATGGAACGCGGAAGTGAAGCAGCCAAACGAGACGCGAAGGAACAGGTTCCTACAGATAGAATCAAGGATGCGCCGGCGCTTGCTCGAGAGCTCAGATGGCGTGTTAGGCTGGCGGTAGGGACAACAAGTGACGACGAGGAGCTTGGACGGCCAATCAAGAAAACATTGGTGAATGGGAATGGGAATGTAAATGGCATGAAGAGGAAACGGTCGCCCGTGGAGACGCAAGACACGCAGATTGGACGGGTGCAGTTTAGGAACTTCCAGCCCAAGGGATGGGATGTGGTGGAGGATCTGCCAAAAGAAGAGGAAACACAAAATGTGCAAGCACTGTACCCTGAAGGGGAGGGATGGCAGCGGGAATGGATAAGGTGGGAAGACGGGGCTGTGGGGGATGCAGGAGGGCGGGCGTCGGTTGGACGAAAGAGGGAGATAACGATCAAGGTCCGGAAGATTGATGGGCGACTGGAACGGCAGCGGATTGAGCGGGTGTTTGAGAGATGGGAATGGTCGATAGAGAAGGGGGACATGGAGATGAAACTGGAAGACGACACGCAAACACGCCGAGCAGATGTCGACCCGCACGTTGGGGACGAGCGGGGTGGGGAGGAGGAGCGAGCTAGAGACGGGATGGATGTCGTATGAGTTGTATTCAATGTACATTCAGTGTATTGTGGGAATCTCCTCCCCGCAGGACGGCAGTCTGCATCGTGCTGAAACTCTTACCATCATGTCCGGTCTCGCCTACGACGCCCCGGAGAACGACTCGGACAACCCTAACGGCCAGCAAAACTGGACGCACGGCGCAGTGGATGGTCTCTACCAGCCTCCACGTATGTCCCTCAACTTGCATTCCACATCCCTCTCGACGAGTCCTTGTTTGTAGAGCCCAGCTTCATGCGTCATTCCAACCATTCGGTCCCTTCTTTGCCCTCAAGAGGACCCCCAGAATATGACGCAGTCGGCCCTCTGCCGTCCATCCACCATGATCCATCTGCCCTCGTCAATGGCATGAACGCAATGCGCATAAATGATGGATCCACATTCAATTACGATCCCATTCCCCGCGCCGGAACGTCCATGTCTATGCAAAAGTCACAAAGACCATACCCCCACCTTCGACATGCCAATACCTTACCCCACGCCCCCAATGCGTCCCTGCCCTTGCGTCCCCATAGACAGGCTGGCCCTCACTACCCAGCGGACGACAACGGCGTCATGTATCACCAGCCTCAAGCTACGGATGAGCTCTCTCCACGAGCCAGTGCAGATAGTGACATTATAAGCATGTACAGCTACGACGACGCAGCGTCCCCACCTGCCAGTGCATACCCTGCCTCTGAACCATCTGCCCCCTTTTCTCGGAACCCGTCTGTGCCCTCGTACCCTCAAAGACAGTTTCAGCCGGGCTGGCAAGGTTCTCAGCAGAACTTGGCACCAAGCTACGGGCATGCCCCCCTTGGTCCACCTCAGCCTGGTGAATATGATCATCTGTACGCTGCAGCCTCCAACGTCCTTGGTATGGGTCCCCCTCCCCAACAACCTCCCATGAATCCCTATCTTCCCCCCAGTCCGTATGGCCCAGCTCTCCACGCAAGTCAATCCATGCCTTATCTCCCACCGACTGGTGCGTATCACCCGGGACCTTCCGGACCTCCACCCGGGACACCTGCCCCAGGTGGATACGGTCCCGCCCCTACCCTCCCACAGGGGTTTGATGATCCCGAGTTCGAGATGCGTCCGTCAGCAACCTCTCTCCGTCGTTCTGGCACCACAGCTTCCGTTGATCTCTCGACCCGCAAAACCAAGGCTGTAGATCTCACAGCGCCTCCATTTACCAAGGAATACATTGATCAGTACCGCCAGCGAATCAAAGCGGATCCAGACCCAGAAGCTCACTTCCTATAT
Organism: Phylloporus scabripes; assembly: GCA_038090435.1. Classification (NCBI taxonomy): domain Eukaryota; kingdom Fungi; phylum Basidiomycota; class Agaricomycetes; order Boletales; family Boletaceae; genus Phylloporus; species Phylloporus scabripes. The sequence goes on along the minus strand of JBBPMS010000406.1, from coordinate 4,053 downwards.
GCCAAGTACCTTATCGAAGCCGCCAAGAAGATTGGAGCTGATGCGAAGGACCAGAGAGCTGTGAAGAGATACAGGGATTTGCTGATCCAAGAATCTCTCAAGACAATCCGGAGACTGGCGACGCAAAACGAACCGTATGACGAGGCTCAATTTTTCCTGGCCAATTGTCATGGCACAGGCATGCTCGGTCTGCAAGTAGACCACGAGCGGGCGTATCATCTGTATCTGCAGGCTGCCAAACAGAACAATCCTCCAGCTGCGTACCGTGTTGCGGTCTGTAATGAGATTGGGGCGGGAACCCGGCGAGACCCCGCGCGAGCTGCCGCGTTTTATCGCAAGGCGGCCTCACTTGGAGACACTGCGGCCATGTACAAACTCGGAATGATCCTCTTACTTGGTTCTCTCGGCGAGCAAAAGAACCCACGGGAAGCCATCAATTGGCTGAAGCGTGCTGCAGAACAAGCAGACGAAGAAAATCCACATGCGGTGCATGAACTTGCCATGCTTCACGAGATGCCCAACTCTCAGTTCGTTGTTCACGATCCTGCGTACGCAAAACAGCTGTACACCCAGGCGGCACACCTCGGCTATATCCAATCGCAGTTCAAACTTGGGCAATGTTACGAGTACGGGGCTCTCACGTGCCCTGTGGATCCTAAACGATCTATAGCGTGGTACACCAAAGCGGCGCAGAAGGGTTATGCAGAGGCGGAACTTGCGTTGAGCGGATGGTATCTAACGGGCAGCGAGGGTGTTTTGAAACAGAGCGACTCGGAGGCGTATCTATGGGCACGAAAAGCAGCAAACAAGGGGCTGAGCAAGGCCGAGTATGCTGTGGGTTATTACGCCGAGGTTGGCATTGGCATCAAGCAGGACACCGAGTTCGCGAAGCGTTGGTACATGCGGGCAGCGGGTGAGTCTGGTTTCTGCTCGGTACATTTGGGTTGGCTAAGGGCGTCGCAGCACAAGGGAACAAGCGTGCGATGAGCCGACTGACGGAGATGAAACGGATGGGCAACAAACGATCTAACGTCGGACGGCCGACACGCCAGCAAGCCAAGGATGAGTGTGTGATCGTCTAGGAGGAGCGGATGGTGGAATAAAGCCTCTTTCTATTAATTTCCCTGTAGTCCTTTTTACTTAATCCACCATGGCTTCAACCAAAGACGACGTTGGCCGTTTTGCCATCCCGTCCCGCCCGTCCCGCTGACCCCGCGCGCACAGATCTCCCTCCTCGAGCACCTCGACCTCAACCAGATCACCTGCCTCAACGAAGAGCCCCTGCACGACCTCAAGTCGCTCCTCGCCACCAAGAAACGCAACACCGCGCTGGACGTCTACCTCGAGAGCAGCGCCGACGCACAGCTGCTCCTCAGCATCCACGTAAGGCCCCCACTGCTCGCGGCGACGCCCCGCTCACCCCAAACGCGCAGTTCAATCAGGCCGTGCGCGTGCGCACGCTCGTATTGCATGCCCCGCCAGAGCGCGCGCCGAAGACGCTCAAGCTGCTCGTGAACAAGACCGCAATCAGCTTTGTGGACGTGGACGGCGCAGACGACGGCACGTTTACGCAGGTCGTGGTTCTGCGCCCCGAGGACGTGCAGGGCAGGCCGGTGCCGCTCAAGATCGTACGTTTCACGAGCGTGAACAGTCTGCATGTGCGTGCCGCTGGCGCGCGCGTGTGGCGTGCTGACCACAGACAGATCTTTGTCGAGTCGAACCAGAGCGGGGACGACGACGTCCAGACACGCATCGATGCCATCGATGTGCTCGGCGTGCCGGTCGAGTACGTGCCGCTCTCTGTCTGTCGGTGGTCGACTCACCCCGCCGCGCAGAGCGACGAGGAGCCTGAGCGGACTCGGGCGAGAGGAGAACCAGTCGGTGTAAGAGATCGTTGTAGATTACTGTCGTGTCTATCCAGCCTCACTCGCCGTCGATCTGCAACCACATGTGCCACCTTTGCCTGGCGTCGTCGTCGCCCTCAAACACCCAGTTCACCTTGATCACCTCCGAGAACCCTTCGCACGTCTGGGGCTCTTCGTAATTGTCGCGAAAACCGATAAAGGCGAGGTAAGGGAGGACATCTCTCTGGGGCTGTAGAACGCGATCAGCAAGGCATCAGTATATGCACGACAAGCCTTCACCTGCGACGGGGGCTGGTTGTATGCGCGGTACAAGTTATTGTGCCACGCGAGATCAATCGATCCCTCAAAGAGAAAGCAGCGCACACGTGCGCCAGCTCTCCTTGCAAGATCTATATAAAATTTGCGGGTTGCAGTATCGCGATTGGTGTTGTCTAATGGGCGGTCACAGCTATATCGAAGGGACGAGCAAAAGGCGCACCAATCACACAGCTCTTGCCCGCCTTGAGTGCCTCCTCGGCGGCTCTGACGCATTTGGGTCTTGTTCCGAGAGTATCCTGGTTGATGTGCACGTATCCGACGGGCGCAAAGTGTGTGTGGTAAAAGGAGGATTTGCCGAGGCAAGGCAGGCCTGTGAAGACGACGAGCTCGAGTTGAGGTGATGTGGGGACGATCTCTGCCGACGGCGGGGACAGACGGTCCGTCGCTGCTCGACGTCAGCTCTGAACGAGGCCAGACAACACGCGCACGCACTCTGTGGGAGACTCGAGACGTGGAATCCGGGGAGCTTGTACGGCGCCTGCGCAAGACCAAGGAAATACTCCTGCGCGAGTTGGTCAACCGTCAATCGCGCGCGAGAGGTGCTGACCTCTGGCGTATGAAATCGTATCCCGACATTGAGCGCCCACTTGCGGTCCGTCGACGCAAAGTCATCTGCGCGCCCCGCGGCGTCCCCGACAAAGAACGCGGCGTCCTTGTCTGTGGCGCGTCAGGTCTCGTGCGCCGCGACGAGGGGGGTGGACGCACCGATTTCGACGCCCTGCGCGCCAAAGATGTGCTGCAGGGCGTGCCACATGCCCGGCATCGGCTTGCGGAACCCATCCTTGGCGCACGCCGCCAGCAGGCGGAACGGCACGTCCGGGAGCTTGCGCCCCGATCAGCTGCGGAAAGCGACGAAAAGGGGGGTGCGTACTGCGGCGGCGATGAGCGGTATCTTGCGCTTCCACCCGTCGAGCTCGCCCGCGCGGAGGGCCTGGTTGGAGATGAGGACGACGGCGTACCCGGCGTCGTGCGCGGCTTTGAGCTTGGCGGGGACGGAGGGGCGCCACCACGCCCACTGGAGGGGGTCGCGTTTGGCAGCCTTGAAACCGTACCACTGGATGACGGTCCCGTCGAGGTCGAAGAGGGCGAGCTTGGGGCGGGCGGGGGCGTCGAGGTGCATGCCGTGCAGACATGTGCGCTTGGGCCCGAGCGCGGGTTTAAGCCATTGGAAGGACGAGCTCACCGGCTTGGCGAAGAAGGGGTGGACTGGGTGGGCGTGAGCGGGCGGGGACGACGGCGTGCGGCTTACTCTTTGCGACTTTGGCGCTGTGCATGGGTTCGTCGGCGTCGTCGGCGGCAGCGGCGCGCTTTCTGTTGTCCATGATGGCGGGGGATAAAAAGAGTATAATGGTACTACTACTAACACAAGTCTATAATCTACTCAGTCACTTTGACTTTTCACTCAAAAAGACGACACCAGGCAGGGCCTTGACTTGCTCAGTCTCATCTACATCTCGGACTGAACAGACTCACCTTGCCCTCGAGCAGCTCAAGACTGGCACCACCGCCAGTGCTGACGTGGCTGAGCTCGTCCTCGGCCTCGTACTGCGCTGCAAGTGTCGCAGTGTCTCCCCCACCGATGATGACGGTGGCACCCTTCTTCTTGGCCTCGATGGTCGCAGTGAGCAGATCCTCGGAACCCGCCGCGAACGCGGGGAACTCGAACACACCAGGGGGTCTGTGGGCGAGGTTATACTTGCAAGACATGCAGCGCGTCGCACACACCCGTTCCAGAGGATCGTCTTGGCTTTCGAGACGGTCTCGCGGAAGCGTTTACGGCTCTCTGGGCCGACGTCAAGACCCAACCAGCCCTCGGGAATACCCTCCTCTCGAGTGGCGCTCCCGGTCTGCACAAACAAGTGAGCGCAAA
>JBBPMS010000404.1:0-10116 GCA_038090435.1 Phylloporus scabripes | reverse complement strand
GACAAAACATCTACCGTCAACGAGAGGAATCCCAATGAGTCCGGTTCACCTGACAATGACTTGCATTTCCCAGACGGCGGATGGACCGCTTGGTTGACTACACTCGGCGCGCAAGTATTCGTCGCCAACCTCACAGCTCGCGTCAACTAATTCACCTACCCAAGTTTTTTGATCCAGGTCGCTGGCTTTGGGTAGCTAAACAAGTTTCTGCGTAGGCAGCGAACGTTAATCTCATCCCACAGATTCATCAACGCATTTGGAGTCTTTCAAGGTATGTTTCGCACTCTTTTTATGGCATCAAGCTCTCATTCTTCTCTAGATTTTTATTCTCAGCACTACCTGACCAATGTCTCATCCTCTGCGATTTCGTGAGTTTGTTCTCCTACAACGTATTTTTCCGTCTGATATCCGCATCCAAGCTGGATAGGAAGCACGAATTCGTTCCTAATCTTGTCTGGGGGACTGTTCTTTGGACCGCTCTATGACAGGGGCTATTTGTAAGTCGGTTTCCTTCTTATGGATCCTATTTGTGTGATGCCCATATCCATAAGCTATTGGTTGGTGATAGGTGGTTGCAGCCTACAAACGATATGTCTGTTCATGCTCTCTCTGGCACAACAGAATCAGTATTACCAAGTGGGTATTCATCATGGTAATGCTTCGAATGTAACACAATTTCCTTTAGATATTTTTATCCCACGGCTTAGGCTTCGGGTTAGCTACCAGCATGAGCTATGTACCCTCGCTTGCCGTGCTGTCCCATCACTTCAAGAAAAGGCGTGCTATCGCAATGTCTGTCGTCGCTGGGGGGACGCCTTTGGGAGGCGTGCTATATACCATTCTACTAAACCATCTCCTGAATGGGAATATGGGCTTCGCCAGCAGCATTCGCATCATTGCTGCAGCAAATACTGGATTGTTACTGATTGGTTGCGCCCTTATGCGAACTAGGTCGGTCTATCCAAAGGCAGAGATGAACTATTTCCATGTGCTGGGGAAATCCTTTGCTGACTATCCATTCATCTTCGCTTCCCTCGGGTTAGTTGCAGAGCATGTCATTTTGATAAGCGCTCAGCTCTTTCTCAGGCTATTTCTCTTCGGGGCCGGGTCATTTTTTCCGATATTCTACATCCAACTCGAGTCATCCATGAATGGATTGGGTAAAGTATTCTCGTTTAACACGGTTCGTCAGGATTTTTGTTGTGAATGCTATGTATTAAGTGTCTACCTTAGATTGTCATCCTCAACGGAGGCAATTTCATTGGCCGTTCCACTGCTGGTTTCATTGCCGCCTGGTGTGGCATCTCAAATACAATCATTGCATCAACTTTGATCTCCGGTGCCCTCACCTTTGCGATGACGACCCTCTCCTCCCGCGCAGACGCCGCAAATATAGGGGCATTCATTGGGTACTTTGCAGGTGTCTGTCAGTCACTCTTTTTTCTCTTGGTTGCATAACGACTGAAAGGTTGCGTTTAGACGTAGCTCTATCTGCTCCACTTATCGCGCGCCTGACACGCGATCTATCTGATCTTGGGTGAGCCCTCCAGTTATCCTGTCGAGAATCATCACCTCTTATCCCTTTTTTGGAAGGGCACGCATGGGAATTTCGCTCTTCATGGCAGGTGCGTAATGGGAACTCTTATGTTGTATTCGACTCACATTGGTCGCAGGACTCGGAAGCTTGATAGGTGGGTTCTTCGTGAGCCAACATCGTCAGACTTTTAACTAAAGCGTGCAAAGGAACTCCTCTTGCGGGAGCACTTCTGGGATCCGACTATATCTGGTGGAGACCTGCCGTGCTTTGTGGGGTGAGTTCTTGGAACGCAACTGTGACCGTGTCACATCTGACCTTTGTCGTGTCCTGTAGTGCTTTTGTATCGCAAGCACTGTTATGTTTGTAGCTACACAACTTGTCCTGCAACATAGGCGGGCAGCAGATTCTACGCTCCCCAAGGACACTTCACCTCAGAACGACTAGACGAATGCAAAACGCCACCGACCCGCTGCACTCCCAGGGATTGTACGATAAATTATACATGCAGTAACGACTGCGACTCAACTTCAGGAACTCTCTGAGGTATCGCTGCTTTGCACTTTCTAGTGATTAAACATCCAACAAGACTTTAAGCTATGTACATCTTACACACCCGCGCACAGCGAATATGTACTTCAGAATCTCACGATCTACGTTACATTCACCTTCAGTAGTTACTGTTACACGTTATGACACACATGGCAAGAATCCTTCCCCAGTGGAACTGGACAATCATTTCATGCATAGCACAACACAGCGTATTCCTGTTGGATGCCACAATGAGATACAGATCAATCGCAGTAGTGACTTGATTTTTTACCTTTACTTTCTTTTCGCTGTTGTCATAGGGAATGTAACAACCATCTCCGTATGTTTCACAAGCCTTTCCCGGGTGCACAGCACCACGGTGAGGAGCCTGTGCGATGTAGATGGGTGTACCATCTGGCTCCCTGCCACCCTCAACAGGTCGGGCACGGAGGTATTCGAGCTTGAGCTGACCAGAGCAGGGCACCCACCTGACAGCACGAGCGTCACCGACAAGAATTTCGTATTTGTCGATCTACAAGACAAGTTGACGTGCGTCGAAAGTGAAATTAAAGCACCTACTTGAATCTCCTCTTTCTTGAACCCGATTACTGCTCCTTTCTTGAATACCCTAGATGCTTTACCAATGACTGATCAGGGTAACACAGTCAGGAATGTTTCCGAGGCATCGGGCCTTAACTCACGAAGTCCACTCTGGTAACCGTACAAACATTAGTGAACGAAGCCCCAGGTGAGAAGCGCGAACCTCATGGTAAACACGGCAGATGTAAAGGACCTCTCCGCGCTCTTCCCCGCCTTGGATGGCATCGTGGGGAATGGACTTTCCCTCATTCCAAATCCAGGCAACTGGTGCGTTGTATTGTCCTGCTTTCCATTGCTGAGCACGGATCTGCGCATCTTGGACCCAGTGGCTTGCGGACCAGGCCTTTGCCTGTTCCTGTAGACGAATAAGCCTCAGAAAACTAAAGGACAATCGACAATATATCCATCCATCTTACCTCCTCCACATTCTTTTCGTGCTGCTTATAGGCATAAATGCCTGCACCGACCGCAGCAATCGCACCTGCGCCAATCTATTCAACGTCAGATTACATATCAGCAGGACAAATCCCAAGGTTACCAATTCCTTCTTGTGCTCGTCATACCAGTGCTTCTCTTGGGGTGGCACAGGAGTATTGTACGATTCCTGGTACAATTGATGTCATCTCCTCTACATCCTAGCGCTACGACTGCTGGCCACCGGGAAGAGGCGTGCAATCCAAACCAAGGACGACCGATGAAATTTATCTCTTACCTCTTCCGCTTTCTTCTCGTGCTGCTTGTAGGCATAAACGCCAGCACCAACTGCAGCAATTGCTCCCGCGCCAATCTGTTCAACATCAGACTACAAATCAGCAGAACAAACTCCAAGGTTACCAGTTCCTTCTTGTGTTCCTCATACCAATGTTTCTCTTGGGGCGGCGCAGCGAGAGCCTGTTTCGATTCCTGGTACGATTCCTGGACACCGGGCAGAGCCGTGCAATCTGAGCAAAGAACAGTCGACGAGATATATCTCTTACCTCCTCCACTTTTTTTTCATGATGTTTGTATGCATAAATGCCTGCACCGACTGCAGCAACCGCACCTGCGCCGATCTATTCAACATCAGATTACATATCAGCAGGATAAATTCCAATGTTACCAGTTCCTTCTTGTGTTCCTCATACCAATGTTTCTCTTGGGGCGGCACAGCGGGAGCTTGATTCGATTCCTGGTATGGTTCCTGGACACCGGGCAGAGTCGTGCAATCTGAGCCAAGGATGAGTTAATAGGAAATATCTCTTACCTCCCCTGCTTTCTTTTCGTGCTGCTTGTAGGCGTAAATCCCTGCACCCGTCGCAGCAATCACACCCGCGCCGATCTGTTCAGCATCAGAATACAGATCAGCAGAGAAATTTTCAAAGTTACCAGCTCTTTCTTGTGTTCGTCATACCAGTGCTTCTCTTGGTGTGGCACGGCGGGAGCCTGGTGTGATGCCTGGTATAAGTATGTTACCTTCTCAACTTCCTGACGCTGCGATTGCTCGCCACCGGGCGGAAACGTGCAATCCGAACCAAGGAAGATCGACGAGATATGTCTCTTACCTCCTCCACATTCTTCTCATGCTGTCTGTAGGCATGAATGCCTGCACCGACTGCAGCAAGCCCCGCAACGCCTGCGCCGATCTGTTCAACATCAGATTAAAGATCGGCCAGGGAAATTTGAAAGTTACCTCGAGTTCCTTCTTGTGCTCTTCATACCAGTGCTTCTCTTTATGCTCTTGTGGGGGTGGCGCGGCGGGGGCCTGATACGATCCCTGGTACGTTACCTTCTCGACGACTTCCTCGCGCTGCGAAAATGGCTGGCCGCCGGGTAGAGGCTTGTAGTCCTCTCCCCACTGTTCCTCACGATGATGATATCCTCCTCCCTGGAGACGTCCCCAGAGGGCGGGAGTCACCGGAGGTGTCCAATCGCCCTGAGGTCTCCGGGTAAGGACGGTATCACTGATCCTCAAGAAACCTACCTGAGAGCGGTGGGGTTGGATGATCTTGTACAGAACATCTAGACCCAGATGGTTGGATCGAGAAGGATGAATGATAAGGATGGAATGCTACCTTGGTACACGACGACATCGCCATAGTTGTACTGTGTGCCAGGTTCCCAGAGTGGAGCCATCGTGTGATTATGAATATGGAGCGTTCACACAGAGAAAGGTGGTCAGAAGAAGGGGTGTGGCCCCGTCCTGGAGGGTCTATATACCTACGTTGCAATGCCATGCCGAAGGTAGTATCGCGGAACTTACGGCAACCCGCATTATTATTATTTTTTGCGCCACTGACCCGAGGGCTGAGCGTGGTGCACCTGGCAAGTGCCGAGAGGTGGGAGTGCCAAGATCTGCCTGTATACGGAAAGATGACTGATATCGATTTTATCTGATTCTTGAATGAGACAGGCTGCATAGATCACCCACCGACGCACAGCAAATTCAGACATGGTAATCACACGATTTGGTTACATACTGTCGAAGTCGTTATGATACATGGCGAAGAAACTTTGCACGTTGGAATTGGACAATCACTTCACGCATAGCACAACACAGCGTATTCCTGTTAGACACACTGATGAGAGACACCCGTCGCACTAGTGACTCGGACTTTTACCTTCACTTTCTTCTCACTGTTATCGTAGGGGATGAAGCAACCATCTCCGTATATTTCACAAGCCTTTCCCGGGTGCACAGCACCATGGTGAGGAGCCTGTGCGATGTAGATGGGTGTACCATCTGGCTCCCTACCACCCTCGACGGGTCGGGCGCGGAGGGATTCGAGCTTGAGCTGACCAGAGCAGGGCACCCACCTGACAGCACGAGCGTCACCGACAAGAATTTCGTATTTGTCGATCTACAAGACAAGTTAACGTGCGTCGAAAGTGAAATTAAAGCACCTACTTGAATCTCCTCTTTCTTGAACCCGATTACTGCTCCTTTCTTGAATACCCTAGATGCTTTACCAATGACTGATCAGGATAACGCAGTCAGGAACGTCTCCGAGACTTTGGGTGTGAACTCACGGAGTCCACTCTAGTAACCGTACAAACATTAGCGAACAAAGCCGGCGCAAGTGTGGAGCGCAAACCTCATGGTAAACACGGCAGATGTAAAGGACCTCTCCGCGCTCTTCCCCGCCTTGGATGGCATCGTGGGGAATGGACTTTCCCTCATTCCAAATCCAGGCAACTGGTGCGTTGTATTGTCCAGCCCTCCATTGCTGAGTACGGATCTGCGCATCTTGGACCCAGTGGCTTGCGGACCAGGCCTTTGCCTGATGCTGTGAACAAACAAACCTTAGCGAAACCAGGCTATCGGCAACATATATCCGCTACCTCGTCCTCTTTCTTCTCGTGTTGCTTGTACGCGAAAAGGCCTCCACCTATAACCGCAGCAAGCCCCGCAACGCCTGCGCCGATCTGTTCAACATCAGATTACGAATCAGCCGGAAAATGCTAAGGCTACCTCAAGTTCCTTCTTGTGCTCGTCATACCAGTGCTCCTCTTTCCGTTCCTGTGGGGGTGGCGCAGCAGGGGCCTGGTACGGTTCCTGGTACGTCACCTTCTCGATGACTTCCTGGCGCTGTGGTTGCTGGCCACCGGGTAGAGGTCTACAGTCAGCTCCCCACTCCTCCTCACGCTGGTGGTGATGATGGCCCCCTCCTCCTTGGAGACGTCCCCAGAGAGCGGGAGTCACCGGGGGTGTCCAATCGCCCTGAGGTTACCAAGTGAGAATGGAATCGCTCATCTTTAGGAAACCTACCTGAGAGCGGTGGGGTTGGATGATCTTGTATTCATACCCTGTTCCTAGTCAGATAGACAGGGACGAATGATAAGATATATGGTTACCTTCGTACACGACAACATCACCATAATTGTACTGTGTACCGGGTTCCCAGAGTGGAGCCATTGTGTGATTATGAAAATGATGGAGCGTTCAGACACAGAGAGGCGGTCAGAGGAAAGGGTGGCTTCATCTTGGAGAGTTTATATACCGGGGCGCGGAGGCGATGCTGAACGGAGCATACCGCAGTCCACTCTCGTCTCTTTGCGCCACCGGTGTTTGTGGAGATGGGAGTGCCAAGATCTGCCTGCATATGGAAAGATCACTGATATCGACAATTATCTGATGCAACGAGGCTGGCTGGCGGAGAGTTTGGGATCCATTCAACGTCTGAAGGATGTCATTGCCGTTGCCACTGGTTGCGATCACGGTGGGGTTATCATGGGATCTCTCCTGCATTTTGGGTCGCTAGTGGTGGCATGATGGTTAATGAAAAGAAAGCAACTCAGCCTGCCGTGATGAAACCAGTACAATTGAAGAATTCGTCGGACCACTTTTTTAGTCTTCCACTCATCCCAGATCGATCCTTTTCACAAGTTTAGCGCCATTGGATTACGATGAGCAGCACAACTGAATCTGTCTTTCGCATCATACCGACGTTACAGAAATACGACTGGGGAAAGATTGGAAACCAATCCAAAGTCGCCCAACTAGCTGCGGGGGCAGATATCCCCGGCCTCGTACTCGACAGTTCGACGCCTTATGCAGAGGTAGGCTGATGACGTTGGCTCTCTCCCAATTGCTTATGACTTCTTCAGCTATGGATGGGCACACATGTCAAATCACCTTCAGGGGTAGCCGACTCGACCTTGAGTCTCCCGACCGTCTTGGCTGCAAACCCACACCTGATCGGGGCCGAGGTCTCCATAAAATTTCCTACTTCCAAGGGAAACCTTCCCTTCCTCTTCAAGGTTCTTTCGATCAACAAGGCCTTGAGCATTCAAACACATCCTGACAAGAAGACTGCCGAACAGCTTCATGCGACGCACCCCAAAATTTACACAGGTGGAGGCCTTGATCTTGGAGATGTCGTTATCTTATTTATTTCAAGACGACAACCACAAGCCTGAAATGGCGATCGCACTGACGGATTTCGATGGCCTGTGCGGATTCTTGCCCATCCCAGATATCAAAACGTACCTCAGAAGTGTTCCAGAACTCCGTGCGCTGGTTTCGGAACCAGTTGCAGATCGCTTTCTCTCAGCCGATGGACTAGACGAGCGAGAGCAACTGCACAATATCTTTTCAGCCCTCATGCAGGCCGATCCGAACACAGCCAAAGACCAGCTTTCACGTTTGACGGCTCGTTACAATACCAAGAACGAGCGAAGCCATATCGAGGACCTTGTCCTTATCTTGAACAAACACTATCCGGGAGATGTTGGAGTGTTCTGCCCCTTTGTGCTGAATTATGTCCAGTTAAAGGCCGGGCAAGCAATCTTCCTCGGCGCAGGGGAACCACACGCCTACATCTCTGGAGGTACGTTTTTCTGCAAAAAAGTACAAATGTCGGCGTTCACCGCGATAGTTAGACATCATAGAGTGCATGGCCAACTCAGATAATGTCATCCGTGCAGGTCTCACTCCGAAGCTGAAGGACATTCCCAATCTCCTCGCTGGTCTTACTTACAAGGCTGCTCCTTGGTCCGATCACATGATCCAACCGTCTACGGCCACAGGTTCAGCCACAATAACTTACGACCCTCCAGTCCATGATTTCACGGTCCTTGCGTTAACTCTTACCCGAGGAGGAACTGAGTCACAAAATGCAATCAATGGACCGTCGATCGTCATCGCCACCGAGGGAGCTGGCATTATCAAATGGGACAAAGAGAATAAGTCACTGGCGTTGAACTCGGGAAACGTTGTGTTTGTAGGGGCTAACGTCCCGGTCTCTTTCTATGCCATCGACAATCTAACGGTGTTTAGAGCCTATGTTGACTGAGTAATACAGCCGAGATTGTGTATTCGCGTATTTCTTCTTTGATGATGAAAGTATCAGCATTAGCCTCGTGGGAGATCACTGACATTTGCGATCAAAATAAGAATTACATACTTGCCAATGGATCATTGAGCGGAAACTAGTCCCGGACTCCTCTATCTACAATAGTGGAAATGGGTTCCCAGTTGTCAAGTCAAAGAAATGCTATCATGGCAAGTCAACAAGCGTAGAGCGAGAAAGCACTATATTTAACTTAACCAGCAATCAAGAAGGGCTCTTTGGACTTGAGTCCAAAATTACTTTCGGAAGTTTTGGTAAGGTCAGATATGTGGCATTAATGGAACGTCCCGTACGAGAAGATAAGCAATGGACTGGGAAAATGTATGCAAAAACATAGCGTGATCTTGATGAATCATATGACAGATGAGAAATTTATTTCGTTCGGATTACACTCGACACGCGAATTCAAATTTTGCAATGGCAGATTATGTTCGCCCCCTAGTCGTGCGTTGCAGTCGAACAGAAACTCCTAATAGCTGTTGGTTCGATCTTTAGGATCAGACATCCATAGGATTGAGGACGAACTTGGCAAGATTATAATATCAGACTTTGAATTTCAGCGCCGCTTCTAAGCGTGGTGTCTCAACAGGCGCTCGGAGAGTGCTGCGTGGAACAACCCGTTTCTTGCCAACGCTACACTAACAAGCCATCCATGGTCGCAATGAAAGTTACATGCTGGGTCTTGCTATTAGACGGGTAAAGTCATCCCTGCGCTCTATGCAAAGTGACCCGCTCAATTTCCGAGACGGCGACCAATCCTCTAATGGAAGTGATGGTTAATCAAGGGCCAAGAGTAAAGGGACATCGACTCACCAGCCACTTCAAAGAAGATTAAACCAGACGTCGAGCTTTTCCTTCACATCAGAATGTCAGCGTGTTTGTCGGCTTCGGACACTGTGGACACGACATAGAATAAGTCCATCATGTAACCTCTATCAAAACTCGAACACTCACAAATGTTGGACCCTTGAACTCCGTCTCTGGAGTTAATGCCCAGCCTGTACCATCGGAAGGGACCAAGGATCTCGTTGCGAGAATTGGCCGTGCACAGCGGGTGAAAAAAACTTGGACACTGAGGCGAAGTGCTTGTTGACCGTCTCTTTGAGTTGGTCCAAGTCGAGTATGGTTGGAGCGTTGCGAAAGCGGATAACAAAGAGACGCAGAGGGGAAGTGAGCGGGCTAAGGGGAGTGTTGGCTAATTTACGGGGATTTTTATAGCTAGAGGGGCGACAGGAATGCTCGATCCCGCATAGAAGAGACAGCATTCCGGAGTGAAATGGCATTCTTGTCCGAGCCGGGATATATTATTTTTGAGGCAAGATGCGCTTGACCGAACGAGAGGCTATTGCAGTTTGCTGGGTCGGGTGAGCCTAGAGTTGGTCGACCAGGTTGAAAACGCCCTGACGCGAAACTGGGGGAATTTCGACGCCGTCGAGGATGCCATTTTGAGTTGTGTATGACGAACCCCGCCTTGTCCACTCTCGCCCCTCACACCTGCGAATGAGAGGGGGTTTGAATTCAGGCTGTAGTCGAGACGGTGAATGAACTCGCTGAGGTTTAAAAATCGACTGTGGCATGCCAAATTTCGTTTTGACAACATTGAGCGGAGTTGTGCATGCCAAC
>JBBPMS010000400.1:0-16542 GCA_038090435.1 Phylloporus scabripes | reverse complement strand
GTTGGCATGCACAACTCCGCTCAATGTTGTCAAAACGAAATTTGGCATGCCACAGTCGATTTTTAAACCTCAGCGAGTTCATTCACCGTCTCGACTACAGCCTGAATTCAAACCCCCTCTCATTCGCGGTGAGGGTGAACAAGGCGGAGACGTGGCATTCTCAACGGCGACAAAATTATCTATTCAACCTGGGCTCAGTAAATTGCAATAGCCTCAGCAAAGCACATCTCGCCCGGCTCGAAACAAGGATGCCATTTTCACTCTGGAATACTGGCTCCTCCACGCCATACCGAGCATTCCTATTCCCCCTCCAGCTATAAAAGTCCCCATCGATCCGTGAACGAGTTCGCCCACTCCTCCCCTCAGCCCGCTCACTTCCCCCCTCGCTCGCCCTCATGCAAGACCCAAAGAAAGAGCTCTCTGCTATCGTCACCACGCTCTGCACCACACGCAATGCAGGCCAGCTCGAAGAAACGGTCAACAAGTACTTTGACCCAAACGCCAAGTTTTTTCACCCGCTGTGCACCGCCAATTCCCGCAACGAGATCCTTGGTCTCTTCCAGTGGTATAGGCTCGCCAGTCCGGGCACGAAGATCGACGTCCCACACATCAGTGAGTGCTCTTGTTTTGCATAAAGATGTGCGACGAGTTCATTGTCTGTGCGCAGTGTGGGACGCGGACAAGAACGTTGCCATTGTCGACGTCAAGGAGACGCTTAATGTCTGGTTCAATCCCCTTCCGAGCCAAAGTGGCCGGTGAGTCGTCGTCCCCCTTTGGCTTTACCGCGCCGATTAACCGTCGCTTTCCTGTAAAAGGATGGTGGTCCGGCTGCACTTGCGGAAATTGAATGGGTTGTATTACATTGTGCGCGAGGAAGATTTTACCCATACACTGGTGAGACCTGATCGTGTACTGTGTCCCCATTTGGTGACGACGATTGCAGGATCAAATTGGGTTCGTTGCCGCCCCGCTGGTGCCCATTGCAAAGGCATGCCTTCGGCTTGGCTGTCTTCTCTCAAACTTTGGCGCGTGCGTCTTTAGGGCTGTCGGGTTAACGTCGGGTTTGAAGGGCGGTACTATTAGCTATGCTGGGTTGATGGAGGCTGCAGGGTTGGGCCGAGCTTCTAAGAAGAATGGCAACGAGAAACAGTAGAATTTTTCTTTTCCGGTAGTTGCAAGTTTACTTTGGACAATGCCATCGTGGTCACCGTCGACCCCCTCGTCGAGTATTCCCCTCGCCTCTGAGCAGGACTCACGCCTTCTCTCGCAGTCGCTGCTTGATCCCTTTGACGCGTCCCACACTGGTCCTCGTGGTCCTGATCTATCTCTCTCTGAACTCTCCTTGTCCGATAAACCACACAGTCGTGATGCTCCCCGCTTCAGCCTCCTCGCACCTCCTCCTGCACCACTCCACCTCTCCCCAGACCAGAGCACGATACTCGAGGATGAACAAGAAGCGGGGTCCGATCTCGACGAGCACGATGATGCCGACAATACCATGATGCAACATGCCATCGCTGAAAAAGCTCGCGAAGAAAAGCTCCAAAGCGATATATTCATTCTCAAAAAACTGAATGCATCCTTTGCGGTGCTCAACGATGCCCTCCAGGCATCCATGGGTGCCACTCAGGTGTGTCTCGGGGTGCGTTGCGCTTCATGCAGCGCCTAACAGATGTGCCACAGCAAGTGGCGGAGCAGCTATCGCAGACGGACGCGCTGCTGGACAAGTATGCCAACATGCTCGCAAAGTCGGAGACCGTCACCCGCTTGATCTTTGACGAGCGGTGGGGTGGCGCAGACGCTGTGAGGCCAGATCGGTATCACGCATTGTTGCTGATCTAGATGGCCCGTTAGGACGAGCTGGCGTTTGTCAAAGAACGCGAGCAGGCCCTCGAACGCGCGCGAATAGAGCGCGAAAGAGAGGAAGCGGCGAGCAGAGAGGCCGAGGAACGTGCACGCCGAGAGGCAGAAGAGGCCGCGCAACGAGAAGCAGAGGAGCGTGCCAGACAGGAAGCAGCGGCGCTTGCGGCCAAGGCACCCAAGGGCCGCGGCCCTGGTGTTGCTAGTAGTGGTGTGAGGGGGGTCAGGGGAACGCGCGCGACTGCGACTGCCATGGCGTCCCGTAGCGCGAGGGGATCGTCAAGGATTGGTACGCCGTGATACTCTTTCTTGTGCTCTGAATTTACCCAAAAGTGTCAGCGTCTACGACGTCATCTGCCATCCCCCGCACAAGGTCGGCTAGTGCTGCCGGCAGCGTTGGGAGCGGGGGAGGAGAGACTCGCCCAAGTTCTTCTGCTGCAAGCAGGGGTCCAGGTTTTCCAAAAGGGGTCCCGAGGAGAGGCTGAGTGGCCTGGACCCTTGGTAAGCCTGGGTCCAACAGCGCACCCCATGCAAGTCCTTCCGGTGACGTTGAGCTGGCGATCGAGGGGTATTCCCATGTTCAGGTTGCCAAGTTACTCATTGAAACTTGACGCGTTTGGGTAGCGATCCTCGAATTCTACGCTATCATTAATGAAACACGTTCGCCCCTCTTAACCGCGTGGATGTGCGATGCTCCAAATGGGTACCAATTAAAATACCAACATCTATCCATCACAACCATCCCATCCCATTGACTGTACATCACGCAACAATATTCTGCACGAAGAGAAATCCCAAAGACGACTTATGCATTGCAGCTGTGAAATTGAGGGGATGGACGTCCGAATAGTGCTCTAGAGCACCCAAAATAAATGAGTGAAGACAACTGACGAGAGAAGAGGAGAAATATTCACTCTGCGGCATTCACTGGGATCATAGCGCCCTTGGAAATCGGCGAGCGGACATCCAGATCCGGTGCTATGCCCCTCTGCGGTACGTGGATGAATCCACCGTGTACACAGGAGGCAGAGCAATGAACCGTGATGCTACCCTGCCCATCTCCACCATCGCGAGGGACCGTTTGGGCGTGTGACTCAGTATAGTTCTTTCGCAAAGGATGATCCATTTCTTTCTTCCGCGGGCATTCCCGTGCCTGAGTCGGGCGCGACTCAATGAGCGCGCAGTCATCCTCGAGTTCCCGGTTCGGCAAGATGGGCAAGGACGAGCTCGAAGTAAGTCTCGAGTGCCTCCCGCGACCTGTTCTGACGAAAGGCGTGTCCCCTAGGGCGGCTTCATCACTAGGAAGCGGTTTGTCCCCTTTGGTAGGACTTGGCGATCGCGACTTTGGCCAGCGTTTGACCATGTCCGGATTGAAGGTGGGAAACTTTGGCACCCAGATGCGAGTGTCGAGACTCTCCGTTTCCTCAAGGTCAGAGAGGCTTTGATATTTGACACCCCTGTTTCTGGACGGCGACAGATGCATGCTCCCTGAGGCGTGTCCGGGAGGCGCAAACAGGGATGAGCCGTCTGATACATCAAGTTGAACTCGGGCACACGCCCCAGAAATAGATGGATATGCTCCCGAGGCGCCGGAATCGAATGTGAGATGGGGATAGCGCCGCACAACGGGCGTGCTGCAGTGAACGTCGTCGTCGACGTATAATGACGCGTTTACTTGCGTAACATGTGTTGCAGGCGATGAAGACGTTGGGCTTGAGTCTCGCAGCGTTCGCTTGAGCTGGGCAACCCGCGAATGCACAGGCGTCTCCCAGACGGCGTCTTCTCCGAGCTTCACGTCCACGGGCGTCCTCAGCAGCGCCGCCTCCCCGCCGAGGGGCGAAAGTGGTGCGTTATCAATCGATGCGTCCAGGTCGCTCTTCACGTTTGGGTATGCCTTGACTTCGCCTCTCTCCATGGCAGCGTTGAACGCGCGGGTAGCTTCCTCTTCCGAGGCAAAAGCTTGATGAATTGGCCCTCTAGGAATGTTCCTAATATTTGCCGCAGCTTCAATCCTGTCGATGCACGACGCGATGAACACGAGTCAGAAACCGACCGTTCGATGCTCATCCTCCTCAAGACGCGCGAAACTGTCGCGTCGCTAGAGGGGGGATGGGACACGTACCAACTTGAATATACCCCGGGCTTCTTGCCAATAGTGACTGTATAGTATTTTCCCATGTCAAAAATGCAAAAGGACGAGAAAACGGACTGCTGGTCGTCTGGTTGGAGAGGACAGGAGGTTATTAATTTGTGTTCAACTGCTCACATCGCTAATTGATCATCTCTACGTAAAATCCCTTTAATAGCCGAGCCTGAAAGTTACACTAAGATTTGCGGGTAAACGAGCATAGCATCGTCTATAACCTCAATGTGCCTATACAGCAATGTATCCACCACGACTTGACCGTCGCATTCGTACATTCGAACATAGGTGTGCAACGACATCTTGCAACATATAAGGTACCTCTCTCCAAAAGTCTCGATGTCTAGCGCGAATTCAGTCACGACATCACATCGAATTCGCTCACTCACGGTATCAAATCCCAGCCACGGGCACCATATGTAGCATAGTTGTAGTATCCCCCCAAAATGAAATACGCAGCAAACGCGAGCATAAGCCTGTTCACGGTACTTTAGCCGACAGGAACAACGCCAAAGAAATTGATACTTGCATGAGGAAGAAGAAACCAAGACCATTGCCGACGCTTTCGATGGGCGTGTCTTTTTCCTTACCGCCACCGCTTCCACCACCACTCTCTTCTTCCTTCGGTGCCTCGGTGGTTCCACAAGCGGCAGGTGAGCTCCATTCTACTAAAGCCTCCCCATTTTCATAGGATGAAAATTGGGGATCTGTCGTAGTTTCGGCACAAGTCAACGAAACCTTGAGTGACTGAGGAACGGAGCTTGAAGAGGTGGGTGGGTAGGAACCACCATGAAGCGTTATAGTGATACCCTTGGGTGCTGAACAGTCAAATTAGGTCCAGCGAAAACAGCGAAATTCCGTGCTAAACGTACATGAAGATGCAGCGGTTTCAACATTCAGATCTGACGATTGTGCAAGGGGCACGACTGCCGTGATACGATCAGGGTTATCTGCCTTTTGATTTATTGTGGTCAAGCATGCCCTTGTACCTGGAGGACACTGCACAGGGAGGTAGGGTCAGCTGAGAGTGTCGTTGTACTTGAAGCATACCTGATCAACCGAAGTCCTGTCCCCTACTTCTGCTAGGTCCGCACACAAATCAAACCTCAGCTCATCTACAAAAGAGCTCGGTGGTGATTCTCTGGTACGACTCAGAACCTTGGTGCCGCCGAGTTCGGATAAATCGTAGGTCAGCTCCCCTACTGAGAATTGGCAGTCTTGTGCAGCACAATGCAAGGCGGTGGAGAGAAGGAATAGAAACGAAAGTAGCTGCAAGTTGTAGGTAGTTTCTGGTCTTCTTTGTACTGGCATCTTGGATAGAGAACGAAAAGGGTTCAGCGCGCAAAGGTGACTGGTCCGAATCTAGAGATTACATAAGACACGCGTGAACGCGTAAGAGGGTCAGATTAGGCAAAGGCTCAAAGCGCCAGCTTGACCTTGCACAGCGACCATCTAGGATATCGCCCAAGGAAAACATGGCAGGTCTAGAGGGACTTATCCCTCTTATTTACCACGAGAATCAACAATCTGGCTCAATGCTTTGTGCTCAACATGCGCTGAACTCGTTACTTCGTACGTGGCCCGCAGCACTTGCGTCGATCAGGTGTATTCACAAACGGTCATACCACACGACAGAGGGGAACTATGTCAGTAATGCCTCACAACGTTCTTATCACATCGCTCATCTGATAAGCCCAGTTCACTGCCCCAGATCTCTCAGAGTTTGCGCGTCATCTGGATAATCTCGAGCAGAGCTACAACGAAGATATCAGGGCACATGCTAGTACAAACATGGATGATACGGGTATCTCTATGAATCTGCACGGCTGAAACAGTTCTCACCACTCTCCTAGGATTTTTCTCTGTGCAGGTCCTGGAAAATGCTCTCCATGTGTGGGGTTTAAGGTGAGAACGTTCGGCCGATTCTGTGGATGGTCGCTCATCGCATCCAAGTCTCACTCGGTGGCGTTCGGAACGAATGAAGCCCTATCAAAACCAACCGCAGTAAGGATGGTTGGCACGCACTGTGGTAGTCAAACTCATAGTAACCCATAGAACCCAGCTCGCCTTTATACTGAATCAAAACCAGCATTGGTACACCCTCCGTCGTTTCGGTGGCCCAGAAGGAAATTGCCATTGGTTCAATTTAGATTCGTCTGAGCCATCCCCTCAATGGGTCAGCAAAACATATCTTGGCATGTTTCTCCAGCAGGCTGAAACAGATGGTCAGTCAACGTTTCGACTTGGATTTCAGTTATTCTAATAAACTACAGGCTACTCCATATTCGCAGTAGTACCCCTCGACCCCTCGAATCTATCTCCTCTCCCTCTCACTGATGCAGATGATGTTGCATCAACTCTTCCTGAGCCGTCTTCGGCCCCACCAGCATCTTCGTCTGGCCCTCGGATCCAACCTTCATCTGGACCAGCGTTCGAAGACGAAGACATGGACCTCCAGGCGGCGCTGCAGGCCTCGTTGGTCAGCTCGGGGCAAGGAGGCAGCACGGGCGGTAGTGCTGTCAACAGAGTGGATAACTATCCCTCGCCCGTCATCCCCACCTCTCGCACCTTTCCTGGATTTCCTCCAGAGTTTGCGCCCTCTCGAGCCAATACAGGCGGAGATCGACTGGACATTCCCCCTAACCAGGATCCTTACGGCAACGCTGACGTTGACCCTGTCCGCGCCTCCATGGAAAGAAACCGGGTCATCATGGAGAGGATACGTCAGCAGCAGGAAGCAGCCCTACGAGAGCGATATGAAGATGAGATTGAACAGTTTGAAGACCGCTATTCTCGACGACGACAAGAAGTTGATGAGGAAGATGAAGACGAACTAGTGCGACGAGCAATGGAACAATCGCTTGCGGAGCGTCGTCTTCGGAGAGGCGATGATGTAGAGATGGCCGAGTTGGATGGCGAGGACGAGGATTACGACACACCTCCAGCGAGAATAAACGTCCATTCGATGAATAGAGTTTATGACGACGACGACGCACAACTGCAGGCAGCGCTCAAGGCGTCTCTGGAGACTGTGCCACCTGGCTTCACTCTGCCGCCAAGCCCCCAACCACTCCCACCACAGCGATTGACGCGTGTGGCTCACAGCACGGAGACAGCAGTTACGAGCCAAACTGCAGAGAGCGAAGCTGAAACCGAGACTGAAACCGAGACAGAGACAGACGCAGAGGGTGTGAGCGGTGAGACAGCCCAGCCAGCGAGGGAAGAAGTTAGCATGGAGGAAATGCGCAGACGTAGACTGGCGAGATTTGGAGGTTGAGATTTGTCAATTAACCCAGCCTACGCATCTCGGCCACCAACTGGAATAGCACCTTCGTGTTCAACAAAATTCGATCTGTTGTTGGCACACCAATCAACGTGTTGAATGACCGTCCCATTGGCTGGCACTTCTTTGGATAAGGATTCATCCTTGCCAAGAGTGATAGACTAACAACAGGATACTGCGGAGATCATGGTATTCATGTGGAGTCGTCAAGATCAACCTGGTACAGGGCAATAACGTGATACTATACATACACCACAGTTCAAGACGAGGGCGATTCTTGGACCCTACTTTGCTGATATCTCTGAGCGAACCGCAAGTAACGCGAAAATCGATTCGGTGTCGTTGGTGTACTGGCCTCACTATTACGATTGGCTGGACCCGCGCTACTCGGCTCTCCGGAAATGATCGTCTGGAGTGCCCGAAAATCTGTTTGATGGGTCTTATCAGCGTCCCATACTAGGGTCGTGGGAAGACCACCTTACCTTGTCGGCAAATTGGACAGGAAGCTGAGAGTTCGAGTAGCCAGGGATCCACGCAAGACTGATGGAACCGATGTTTTCCTTCGCACGGTAGTACCCGCAGATCATCTCCTTCCTCAAAGTCGACGATGCAAATCGGGCAGGTCTCTCGCCCAATCGAGTCTGGCATCGGGTCATTTTCGCGTGTAGGGACAGCCGGGCAGGATATTCCACGTTCATCGGTGTTTGGAGATGGTAGACCGGATTGGTCTGTGCCGTCAGATATCGGATTATCCTCCATGGCCTCTTGACCAGTCGCAGAAGAAACCATCCCCTCATCGAACTCATGAGGCTGGTGCTCATGCTCCACCGTGGGGCTCAGCTGTGTTAGCCGAACGGAGTCAGGAGGAGGTACAGCGGTATCAGATCCCATGGGCCCTGATTCGACGTCTTTGTGGGGAAGGCTAGATTCTCGATCTTCTCCAGATGATCTGAATTTGACAACCGGGAATGTGTCCAAAATCGCTCTGCCAAGTCCCCCAGCGCGGCTCCGGCCACCCCCGAGTGTGGGATCTGCTGCACGAGGACCATATCTCTCCGGATACCGGAGGGCCCTGATGGCCTGTGCTGCATCCATAAGTACTTGCATCAGTGCTACTTCAAAGTAACGTACCCCAGATATAATCACAGCACAAAATAAAGCAGATACACAGCCGGTGATGACATACAAAACTATCCTGCAAAGGAGTCAGAAGCGTCCACCACTAGGGCGAGTTCCTTACATGGCAATCCCCGTGTCACCACTACTGGTCGAGGTCGTCGACGGTCCCGTTGCATTGGACCCTCCACTGATTATACCAGTTGCATTAGAAGCGAGTAAAGTGGCGAACAGAAAACCAGGAGCCATCGGATAGCCCGATGCAAATGTGCCGTTGACCTCTTCCGCAGCATTATTCAACATCGTGGCATTGAAGTATCCGTAATACGATTCGCTGGATGGTCCGAACTGGCCAAATTCATATTCAATGTGCCTGAGGAGCGCCAAAACCTTAGCAAAAAGTTGTGTGGGATATGGGAGAAAACAAACAGAGAGGCGTCCAAGGCCTGTGTAGTAAAGACATCCAGAACCGAATCCTTGTAACCCGGGTTTACTACGCATATTTCCGAGTAAAGCGAGTATAATACCTAGCTCAATGGAATTAAGAAGTCAGCAGGCATCACAAAGGACGTCAAGCTCACAACTGATTTTGCACCAAGGTCCTTTGCCATGGTGAAAACATCAACTTCACTGGATGAATTTGTCGAGTTGGCATCACAAGTCATAAAAGCAATCCATGGCGTGGTCGCTAGAGCGACCCACACTCAATAGCGACAACACAATATCGAGCGCTCGCACGCACTGGTTTCGTTACCGGCGTCGTCTTCCGTGAAGTGGACGAGAATACCCTACAGAAGCGTTGGCGGACCATGGGTGAGATCTGAGGGAGCATTAAGACACACCTGGGTAGGGTCGTTGGTGTGCTCGGAACTGACTGACTGTGGCGTAAGATACTGCCAATCAGACCTATGGACCGAAATTACATCAGGGACTGGTCGGTGGGGACAGTGATTATAAACTTACCCAGTCGTGTACCATTGTAAATGAAGTATGGACGTGTTAGTCCCTTGAATGGTGTAATTGGAAGGCTGGGCCGGTAAATAACCGCGCACGCCCAGTATATGAAGTACTAGAACAAGGGTGAGGAGGGAAGTTTGGAAGGCCATGAAAGTTCGGAGAGAGATGCGGCTCTGCCAACCTCGATGGCGACGGAAGCGAATTGTCGTTGTACCTCGAGCCTTGGGCGTGCTCCATGACTTATTAATGACCTACGGCAAGCGCGTTGATGACGCATCATTGATCGGCTATAGTGAACTCAAGCTGAGGTACATATGGAATCACAGATATATTCGTACAAGAATGCTTTACAAGTCTCAGTTATCAGCCTTCGAGGACGACTTCCTTGACAGCAGTAGCAAAAATATCACATCCCTTCTCAAGGTCTGCCTGGGAAATGTTTAGAGGCGGAATGAACCTGATGACCTCATATACGGATGTGGTGAGGATCAGCAGGCCCTTGTCCATACAACGTCTGGCCACGCGAGTTGCAAGGCCCTTAGGAGCCGAAAGATTCAAGGCAGGATCCCCGGATGGATATGACGGAGACGCGAACTCAACTGCGACCATCAACCCAGTTCCGCGGACATCCACAATATTCGAGTTAACCGCAGGGTCATTTCGGAGACGGTTTAACGACGCTAATAGTTCCAGCGAACTGAAAAAGAAACATAAATAGCACGCACGTAGACTGAGGTAATCTATACATACCGCGCGCCAACGTTATCTAAAACCTTCTCTTCTTCAAAGGCCTCGGCCACAGCCACAGCAGCCGCACAGGAGACTGGGTTACCGGCATATGTACCACCCTGTGATATGGAATGAGTTATGAGCCAGCATAGCCGGAAGTGTTTGCACCATCGAGCCAGGTTTCAGTCGGTCTGTGAGTTCCTTCCGGCTGACTACAGCACTCAACGGGAATCCATTTGCCAGGCCCTTGTTCGCCAAGTCAACGACATCAAGCTTCTGTCAACCTAGCGATCTCACCTTGGCCATTGTGATAATGTCCGGGCGAACACCACTGTATTCAATGTTGAAAAATTTACCTGTCCTGCCAAAACCACTCTGGACTTCATCAGCTATGAGCAAGATACCATGCTCATCACAAATCCTCCGAACGCCTTGCAAAAAGGCGGAAGGGGCCGGCACATAACCTCCTTCGCCCAATACTGGCTCGAGCAAAATAGCAGCGGTATCCCCCGGTGCAGATTGCTGTTTCAATACAAGTTCTAGCTGGTAGAGTGATAGCCTGACAAGTTCTTCTTTGCTGGTGTTTAGTGGGAGTCCAAGTTGATGCCAGTAAGGAAATGGTGCGCTGAACACGCCAGGCTGAATATGATGAAAATATGCAAGTTGGCTGCTCAGCGAAGCAACCCACCATCAACGGGAAGAAGCCCTGGCTATACCCAGTCTTGCTCTTCGTAACAGCCATAGCGCCATAAGTACGACCATGATAACCACCTTTGATGAGGCGGTAAATGAGACCCGGCCAAAGGCAGGGGGAACAATTGAAGCACACCCTGCAAGCTGATGATGTTCTGCTTTCCTGTGATCAAACGTGCCATTTTGATGGTTGCTTCGACAGCCTCGGAACCCGAGTTCCAAAAGTAGAATGAGTCCAGCAAGGGGTCGGGCATAACTGGAAGCAGCTTCTCGATGAGACGGAGGTACGGGAGATGGAAGGCAATGCTACACTGAAATGATATCAAAACACAAGGTAGGTGGATAAGGCATGGAAGTCACTTGGCCGTGAACGAGGTTTGTGCACTGATCTGCAGCAGCCTTGCTGACCTTTGGATGACAGTGGCCTAGACATGACGATAGTGTTGGCGAGGACTTTTGAACCCAAGTAAAGACCGCGCGCTCACCAAGATTAGTGACACCAATCCCCGTGCTGAAATCGAGAACACGCCGACCGTCCTCAAAACTGAGATAAGAGCCCTCTCCTTTGCTCATAACCGCCTCCGTTAATCTACCGATGCCCGCGGTGACATGGCGCTGACCGAATTTGACGAGATCGTTGGCGGAGGTTGCCATGCCCCTCGCATCCTGTCTGGAGCGAGCTCTGTACAGTCCTCGAATTCTAAAACGAATGGTATAAAGAAAGAAGGATTTTGATCATCGCACGAGACATACAGCACATGAGCAGATGTATTGTTTCTGAAGTGGTTGGAGGAGAGCGTTCGCAACATGATGTGTTGGTCGAGAACTACGCAACAAACCTAAATATTTTGAATGACAACCCTCCACCTCCAAGTACATACAACAAGCGGTAGAAACCTTCAACGAAAGACTCGGGAAACCAACCAATATTACTTTCCAGCCAAACTAGCCAGCGTTGACGATGTCAGAGCAGCTTGCCGATAGGAATAAGCCCATCAAAACCGTTTTGACTCTTATTATACACCACATGGCCCCGCAAAATCGTCTTCTGCACGACGCCTCTGAGCACAAGTCCTTCATATGGGGAGAACTTGTTTTTGAAGCGCAACTGTTCTTTCGACACCTGTGCTTGTCGTGTCAGCCCAAGGAATAAGGAACCTGTAAACCAATCCGCACCTTGAACTCTGCGTCTGGGTCCCAGACTACGAGGTCTCCGTCAAGACCTACAGCCAACGAGCCTTTGACTGCGCCAAGTCCCGCATGCTCCGCCGTCCGTTTGCTCATCCAGTAAACGATCTGGCTGAGTGTAACTCCCCTCTTGGGCTTCTGACCTTCCGTCCACAGAAGACTCAGACCAAGACCGAGACTGTTAATTCCGCCCCACGCCCCCATGATGTCACCTTCTTCGACTTTCTTGAGCTCCAGAACGCAGGGGCTGTGGTCTGATACCACGCAGTCGATGTCTCCATCCAAAAGAGCCTTCCAGAGTCGCTCGCGATTAGATTCATCGCGAATCGGAGGACAGCACTTGAATTCGGGATGCCCATTCGGAATGTCGTTCGCAGAGAGACATAGGTAGTGAAAACATGTTTCTACGGTCAGTTTCAAGCCCTTTTCTTTTGCCGCTCGAATGGTATCGAGGGCGGAAGATGCAGAGAGATGCACAATGTGACAACGGAGAGAGGGATATTCCTGTTGGAGACGTGTGATCAATGCGATAGCATTTACTTCTAGATCCTCAGGTCGTGAGGCCAGGAAGGTTTCATAAAGCGTTGAGTGTGGCGAAAGCGGACAAGCGAGACCGAGGGGGTCTTCCATTTCCGCGTGAAACAGTAGGACCGTCGGTTCATGCTGACTTGTTGTAAGATTGGGGTAGTGGCCTTTAACTGGATCCCCTGACCTCTATTTCCTTCATGTGGTCCCGCAGGTCGTATTCGGAGACACAAGGGAATTCCTGTATGCATATGAGCGGACACGTTCACCATCAGTGTATAAAGTACCTCTACTCCACTCTCTATCAGGAAACATTTAAAGCCTCTAACCCCACGACTGATGAGAGGCTTGAGATCCTTCTAATTTACACTCAAAGGGACGCATTGAAGCAAAAGGGAGTAACACACCTGGTTGCCGGGAACGACACCTCCCCAGAACGCGACGTCAGCCCAACACTGGCCTTGCGCAGACTTCCGCTTGATCTCCAGGTTTTCCACTGTCGTTGTGGGCGGTATGGAGTTCAAAGGCATATCCACTACAGTTGTGATACCACCTGATACTGCGGCCATGGTACCGGTCCAGAAACCTTCCCAGTCAGTCCGACCTGGCTCGTTCAAGTGTACATGTGCACTGTAATGGCTCAGCCCACAGCGCCAGAGGTCGTAGATGATGACTTACTCGACAAGTCCAGGGAGAACGTGCTTATCGCCAACGTCGAGGACCTGAATGTTGGGGTGATGTTTCCCCGCATCCTCGGCGAGATAGAGGTGTTCGATAGACACGATCTTTCCCGACGCCCGATCTATTGTAATGGTGGCTGGCTGTGGGTCGCCAGCTGGTAAGAGCACGTTCTTGCTGGTGACGACCAAGTATTGAGGAGTGGTCATACGTGGCAACAATCCTCAGCGCTAGCCGTCTTCAGCATGACCGACGGTGAAGAGAAATCTGCACTCTTCCCGACGACCGCCATCGACGTGGCCTCTTCGCTGGACTCGTTGCTCTCCCCGAAGGGCTCTGCGCTGGGCACCCCTTTGTCGCCATCAGAATCGGTCCCAGAATCAGATTACAACGATGTCGCCCTCGAGGACGATGCACGCTTTTCGACCGTCCCCCTCTCCGAGCGCGCCAGCATCTCGTCCGACGTCGACCAGGCAACTAAACTGGAGCGCCGGACGACAATCTCGTCGACATCTTTCAGACCATTAGTGGCGTCCCTCCGACAATTTGCACACAAGAGATCGGCGTCGAGTATCACCGCTGACACGTCCAGCAGTAATATCCTTGCACGACTGGGTATCCAAAAAGCGCACGGGCAAGATGACCTCGACGCACTTCGTGCTGCCAGTCACGGACAACAGAAACTCCATGAAGAGTTTCTTCGTCTCCACAACGAACGGCGGGAAGAAGCCGCCCACAGCGAAGAGAGTTCCATTGATTGGGGTTAGTGTAGGTTCCAGCGAGTACGCTCTGACTAACTGCGACATTACTTCAAGACTTTTGGGGTACTGTTATCTCTGGTGCGTCATTGGCCTACCACCAATCGAATACTAGTTGAGGCGTCAATTAGACTATCAAGCATACGCCGCTGCCAACTCCGAAAAGCTTGCAAAAGCAATCGAAAAAGGAGTGCCCGATTCTCTGCGAGGAATGATGTGGCAACTTATGTGCGAGTACTGATGGTCTTCTCAAACCTCATCAACAACGGCTTGTGACAGGGCAGCTTCCAAGGATAGTGAGCTCGAAAATACCTACCTAGCACTGCTGAAGGAGACTAGTCAACATGAAAAGGCGATCGCCAGAGACCTTGGAAGGTCAGATTCATAAGCCACTTGGGAAGTATACCGTTCTGAAGCGCAATGAGTAGAACGTTCCCCCATCACGAGTTCTTCACAGATGGTCAAAGCATCGGTCAGGAAAACTTATTCAATGTCCTAAAAGCATATTCTCTGCAAGTCCCTGTTCCTTGAATAATGCGACTCGTACCTGCAATCACATGTTTAGATTTGATCCGCAGGTCGGTTACTGTCAAGGTCTATCATTTGTTGTCGCTGTACTCTTGTTGAACGTGGGTGCTACGACACTGTCGCACAAACACTTCCAACAAATTTTGCAACTAGATGCCAGACGAACAAGCATTTTGCCTCTTGGTCCGCTTGATGCACACGTATGATCTCCGAGGACATTTTCTGCCCGAAATGCCAAAGCTACAATCACGACTCGTAAGCCCCGCCGCTTTTCCCATACTAGTGCTTAGTCCAACTTGCATAGTACCAGGTACCTTTTGAACATGCACAAAATGGGACCGTTCTCAATTTATGCAGTTTGATAGATTGATCGAAGAACTCTTGCCTGTACTACACCTACACTTTCTGCGACAGGGCATCAAGTCAAGCATGTTCTGTTCGCAATGGTTCCTTACTTTATTCAGTTACAGGTGAGTCTGCGTTTTGAACGCGTATAGCAGGTTAGTTGAGGTACTAGATTCCCTCTAGATATTGTGTTCAGAATATTTGATAATTGCCTCGCAAGCGGTATCGAGGCAATCTTTGCATTCAGCATCGTGTTACTACAAAAAAATGAGGAGGTGCTACTTACGCTCAAATTCGACGAAATCCTATCATTCCTAAAAACTAGAGTGTTTGAGCGATACAAAGTGAGTATGGTAATTTCTAATATCACCTAAAGTGGAGTGCTTGGTCGTAAACGCGACAGATCGGATCCTCGAATGGTCATGGAGAGCAGGATGAATGTGATCAGCAGATCAAATATAACGTCGATGAATTTGTGCAAGACGCCGTTTCTTTGAGAATCACGCCATTCATGCTGGATGCCTATGCGCACGAGTACGCTGATTTGGTAAGAACACGGGAGGCACATGCGATTGAGATGGATACGCTCCGCAATGCCAACCGGGCGCTTACTGCGAAAGTGTAAGTGCTAGTGATGCTGTGGCGGCTATCAACCGAATATCCCCCTAGCAAAGAGCTTGACGCAAGCCTTGCTCAACTGAGTGCAGAACACGTAGAGGTGCTAGTGAGTTGACGGCCATTTTTTTGTTTATTGCAATAAACCCACCTTGTAGAACCAACTCGTGATGGCTCGTCTGCGCAACGAGGAAATGGAGGAAGAACTCGTTCGTTACAAACTACTGTCAGGCTTGTCTCCCTTGACATCAGTGGACGCGACTCATCCATTTGTGTCGATTAGTTATGCAGAAGCGATGCATCAGAACGAGGACGCCATGTCGTCCAATCGGCTTTCAAAAACAAGAACGGGACACCGAGGAAGTGGCTAACCATTGGTTCTCTGTCTCGGACGAATGCATGGACTATCACTATTGTAAACATACCATCGGAGGAATACCTATCTTGGTGCGCTATTGTCACATACGACCCTGTAGTCACACCTTAGAAGATGCCTGTACCAGCTGAATCTGTACATGGTCGTTCAATTCCAATACATCATTCGCCGTGCAACGCACTAACCTCTTCTTTGCGAATGGAGCGCAATTCGCCGGGAGCCGTGGCCTTTCCTACAGCGGCACTAACTGCGACCTGGACAGTACGGGAGATACCTGAATGCTTGGAAATCCAGTACTTGATTTCGTCTGGAATAATTTCTATGACCGCGATTCTGGGATCCCCCTCATCGCCTTTATGCACGCCATCTCCAAGGTTGCCAATATAACCGGTTATGCTGGGCAGCGACAATCAGTTCCAGCGAGAAGGTCGAGCGCGTCAGATAGCCTACAAGTTGGACCAGTGTTTATGAATGAGCTCCTTGTCTTGAGTTACCCGAGCCCTTCCAGAGTAAGATGCCCAATCGGTAGACGAAGGGTCAAAGAAGGAAACATTGACATGAGAATCGTTCTCAATCTCCTCGAACTTGGAAGAAACGTTGTTGGCAAGGAAAACGAGATTTAATTGAGTATCACCCAGCGCTAACAAGAGAAGGGGGGTGAATAGGGAAAAACACACATAGCTGGAGGATGCTCATCAACACCGTCCAGGTGCACTCGACTCTCACTTGTGCAGGCCGTGCTTTGGCA
>JBBPMS010000399.1:0-16555 GCA_038090435.1 Phylloporus scabripes | reverse complement strand
TATGCTTTCTCTTGCACCTTTAGAATGTGAGTCTTAAGATCATCGTCGTTGTCTATGCCAGTCTCCCTTTTGAAAAAGGTCGCTTGCTCTGGAGAGAGGCCGTACGCTGCGTCGAGCGGTTCAGCATTTTCAGGACTCAGACGCAATCACTCAAAGTGAGCTAATGCGAATGATGAATGAGAATTCCAAAACTAGGGAAAATACATTGTACAGACCGACTACTTATATAGTGTTAGCCTTGTGGTTAACATGTGTAACTATGTCATGGGAATAGAATGTGATAGAATATGAGAGAACCTTTGTGATATGTACAGGAGTAGTCTAGAATCGTGAAGATGTGAAATGAACAGGAAAAATCTTACATTACCCCCTTTTCAAGGGTGAAACTCTGGAGAACCAAGTAATTTGAATAGGAGGGAACTCAAAAAAGGAATCGTCAAGTTTATTGTAACACTTGCGGAATTCAAGAAAGTCAGGATTGTGCAACCATGGAGGAGGAACCGGTAATGGGATACCAATACAAGTTGGACATAGGCATGGGGAGTCGGTCGATCGAATGTGAATGGCGAGTCAAGGGACATCTGGATTTAGACGATGAAAGTCACAAATGGCCTGTTGAGCATTAGACAGGTCCTTTACTGGTAGCGACTCGTTTTCTTCGCAAGGGAAACCTTTCCAATGGACGAGGTAATGAATGGTATTTCCGACACGCTTGGAATCGATGATATACACCACTTCAGCTTCTTCAACACCTGAGACGATTACAGGAGGTGGGGGAGGAGCTTTTTGTTGAGATGGGAATTCTCCTGCTTGGTAGGGGTGAAGTAGACATTCATGGAATATGGGATGGATGTTTCGCCATGATTTGTCCAACTTGAGGCGATATGAAGCGAGACCTTCCTTTTTGATCACTTGAAATGGACCGTAGCGCTTGTCATCGAGTTTTTTGGAGGGACTTTTGGTGTGAATATTGGTAGACTCGAGAAGGACAAGATCGCCGGGTTTATAGTTTACAGGTGGTCAGACCTTTTGGTCATGGAATTGCTTCATGTCGTAGGCAGCCATTTTTAATGCCGACTTGGCTAATTGTTGGGTGGTTTTCATTTTGTCGACAAAATCAACAGCCACCGGGTTTCTCTATGGAGGTCTTTGTGCATATCCTGATCGAGGTTGTTGCCCATAGTTCAGAAGAAATGGGGAGTAGGTGGTGGCGGATGATGTTGTTTGGTTATGGGCGAATTCTGCAATCGAGAGCCAATCAATCCAATCTGTTTGGCGATGGTTAATGTACAGGCGTAGGTATTGTTCTACCCAGGCATTGATATGCTCTGTCTGGCCATCGGTTTCAGGGTGATATGTGGTAGACGAATTGTCCTCAATTTGCAGCTGTGCATAGAGTTCCTTCATGAATGACGAGACGAACTGAGGGCCTTGATCGGAAATGACCTTTTGGGGAATTCCGTGAAGCTTGAAGACTTCGTTGCAGAAGATTTTTGTGACACCTTGGGAAGAGATCTCTGTGGTAGTGGGGAATAGTCATATCATCTTTGAAAAGCGATCTACTATGACCATGATGGCGTTTTTGCCCTTGGATTCTGGGAGTGGGCCAATGAGATCGACGGATATGATTTCCCATGGGGCATTGGGAACGGCGTTTGGATTCAGAGGTGTTCTCTTTCCTTGGGTGTCGGGCTTGACTCTCTGACATTTATTGCAACCTTTGATGTATTGTTGGATGTCTCGTTTAATGGTGGGCCAAAAGTAGTGAGTTTTGATCAGATCTTGGGTACACCGGACTCCTGGATGACCTGCTAGGGGATGATCGTGGTTTCGTTTGATGACTTCTTCACGAAGTTGAGGGTTAGGCAGGATATAGAGCAGGGTTTTCCAGTGAATGAGTCCGTCCTTTTCGTACCAAGGTGAGTCTTTTCGTTTCAAGCCTTCCTTGACAAAAGCTTTCATATGGAATTGATTTTTTATCACCATTGACTCAATTGTTTCCAACTGTTTTTGTGATGATGCATGAGTGTCCACCCTTTCGGGAAGAATCTCTGTTGAAGAAGACTTGTCGTGTTTTGTTGAGTGTGGTGATGAGAAAATGGTTGGTGGGAGGAGGGTTATATTGACATTATCAGATGTTACCCCCTTTTCAAAGTCTGGCCTCCGGGACAGAGGGTCGGCAAGGTTAGTTTTCCCAGGGCGGTGCTCGATGGTGTAGTGGTATTCCTGCAAGGTTTGATACCATCGAGCTTGTCGTTGACTGAAATCTTGGGGTTTCGTGAAATATGTCAAGTTTTGATGGTCAGTGAGGATGATGAAAGGGTGTGTGGCGTCAAGGAGGTAGTGACGCCATTCCTTGAGGGCGAAGATGATTGCTGCGAGTTCGAGATCAGCAGCATGGTAATTTCTTTCGGTATCATTGAGAGAGTGGGAGATGTAGGTGATAGAATGCCATCGGCCACCTTGTTGTTGTGTAAGGACTGCTTCCAAACCAACACTGGAACCGTCAGTTTCAATGCGGAAAGGATCTGTGTCGGTAGGCATTCAAAGGGCAGGAGCAGAGGTGATGTTACGACTGACTTGGGTAGAGTCGGTTGTAGCCCTTCAAAGATGTCACGGGGTCAAGGATATAGCCACACGAATGTGCTACAGAGTATCAAGGTGATGGCCACAGAGATGTGCCGCAGTATCAAGGAAGAAAAGAGAAATAAATTGTAACATTACTCCCGTTGTATGTCCGAGACAGCGACGAGGACTTTCCTTAGTAGTGACCCGGGGAGCCAGTCATGTTTGCTTCGGCAACGTCGTTGTACATGTCATCCCCAGGAGAGGGGGATCGTTCACGAGTAGGATGACAAGGAGGTCTGCGAGTGGGATGCATCCGATGAGAGTGATGAATGTTTTGAACGGGGGAATGGGTGACCGACGGGGAAGAGGGCGAAGATGAAGAAGATGATTGCTGCCCGCGGCGTTGAAGGGGACATCGTACCTGTGCATGTCTAGGCACAACGCGGAGGCAGATCGGGCACTGGTAGAGAGTGCAGTGGGCCCTCTGATGGCCCAGGCATCGGCAGGTATAACAGGCTTCGTTATACCATGGGTGGTTTGGGGGGAGGTGGTCGTTGTCCTGTTCAAAAGAGTACGCTGCTTCAGCATTGTTGATTGCTCTGATTTCGTCAGACTCGAGCGGGGAGGAGGATGCGGAGGGGGTTGTTGTGAAGCGAGCAAGATGATGGTAATTCTGTCGAGCTAGGTAGGTGTCGACGTCGGCAAGGAATTCTGGCATGTCCAGTTGGTTCATGGCAGCCATCAGGTCAGCTTTAATAACATTATGGGCGTGGGCGACTGCGAGTTGCAAGTCGTAAGCTGTTTGACTATGGGTTGGGGTAGATACAAGGAGCCCGATGGTCTCTACCTGAAGATATGTGCTGTAGAGATGGGCTAGGGCAGATCCGTTATCAAGATAGCTATCTAGTGCGCAGGCGAGATGGCCAGAGGTCAAGAGGTTATGGACATATGGGGTCGCTACAGTAGAAAGGGGGTCTCAGAGGCGATTGGCATAGTGGGGGACGTCGACGGACGTGATAGAATTTAAGGAATGATACGTAGGGGAGGAAAGACGGGTGGCAAGACGAGGCGGAGGTGGAATCGGCAATGTTGGGAGTCCATCGCTCCTGTAGTTGTCTTTTTCGATGAGGGTAACTCCAGGTAGGCTTGGACGTTCCCATCCAGGGGATGCAAGGGTAGAGGACGGGGGTTCATCGACCAGGGTGGACGAAGCAGCAGGAGAAGGTGTTTCTGTGGTGTCAGTGGTGGGGGAGGGGACAGTGGACATAGATGACACAGTGTAAGACGGAGGAGGAGCGAGTGGGATGAGGTAGCGAGGAGGAGAGAGTGTCATTGTCTGTTTCTAAGTTTTGCGAGAGGAGTGGCGGCGAGATGATGAAGGTGCTGGTGAGGGAGGGAAGACAGTGGGGTGAAGGTTTTTATACTCTTCGAGAACAGACTTTGCGTGTTTCAAATCCCGCTCGGCAACTCACGAGTCTTCTTTGGCAGTGTATCCTTTCCATCGGATCAGGAACATCCAGGCCGTCGGAATGCCACGGTGGCATAGAATCTTCTCGATTTCGTATTCTTCTTCCCCTTCTATAAGGTCCGGTGGTGGAGCAGGAAAGTTTGGGCCGTGTACGTCGTTCTCTCGGTAGGGAGATAGAAGGGAGGCGTGGAATACGTTATGAATCTTCCACAATTTGGGGAGGCGGAGTTGATAAGTGATGGGGGAGAAGACCTTGGTGATAGTGAAGGGTCCTTCTCATTTCGGGGCAAATTTGGGGTTGGAGATGGAACGCTTCAAGTTCCTGGCTTCGAGCCATACTTTGTCTCCTTTTGCAAAAGGGGTGAAGCCGCGGTTGTTGCAAGACTTCATTACTTGTCGGGCGAGTTCATGGGCGGCGAGGGCTTCTTGTCTAGCAGCGACAAGGGATCTAAGGCGGGTCTCTACTGCAGGGATAGAAGAGTCGGAGATGATGGAAGGAAGGGCACGAGGTTTGTAGCCCATCATGAGGTAAAACAGGAATTGGTTGGTGACGGAGTGGGGTCGGTGATTGTGTGCGAATTCGGCATGGGAAATCATGTTGGACCATGATCTGGGGTTTGTACCACAGAAGATTCGAAGGTATATTTTGACTTCTTGGTTCACACATTCAATTTCGCCATCTGTTTGAGGGTGGTAGGCGGTAGAGAGAGAGAGGTCGTATTGTAGGAGCCGACCAAGTTTGCGGGCGAAGGCAGAGGCAAATTGTGGACCTTGATCAGAGATGATTCTGTCGTAGAGTCCGAAGCGGAGGTAGACTTTGTGAAAAAAGAGTGTGGCGACACCCTCAGCTGTGATGGTTTTCTTGGTGGGGCAAAGAATTACCCCCTTTGTAAGGCCATGGTTGACCACGACCAGTAAGGAGTCAAAGCCACCAGAAAGTGGAAGATCGGTGATCAGGTCACAAGAGACCTGCTGAAACGGGCGGAAGCAGGAAGAGGCGATAGGTGTCAAAGGCGGAACAGTGGGGTGAGTGTTGGCCTTGTTTTGCTGACAGGTGGTGCAACCTTCCACATAGTTACGAACAAACTGGGCAAGACCTGGCCACCAGAATTCAGCAGCAACGAGTTGACGTGTTTTGAGGAAACCCGGGTGTCCAGCAGAGACATGGTCATGACAATGAGAGAGGATGTCATGGCGGAGGGTACCAGAGGGCGGGACATAGACATGACCTCGGTAGGTGAGGACGCCGGATTCCAGTTGCCAGTCAGTGAGATGGGAACGGAATGTGCGTGGGATGTCGGAGTTGAGAGTTTGGAGGCGTTCCAAGACGAGGGGGTTGGATTGGGAGGAAGAGGAGATGGCATCATGCAGCACGGTGTCGATGACATTGATGAAGAGGAAATTGGACAGGAGGACGGTGTTTTCATTGTCATTATCATCGGGGCAGAGGTCAGGGTGGCAGGAGAGGACATCAGGACTGGCGAGGAGTTTGCCTGAAACATGGATGATTTTGAGATCGAAGTTGGCGAGATCAAGTAACCAGCGAGCCTGCCGGTGGTTCAAGTTCTAGGCTTGGCAAAAGTAAGTGAGGTTCTTATGATCTGTAAAAACCTGTACAGGGAAAGGGGAACCATGAAGATAATGTCGCCACGATTTGAGGGCGCGGATGATTGTGAGGAGTTCACGATCATGGATGTCGTAGTTACGTTTGGCAGGGATGAACATCTGGGAGAGGTAGGAACAAGGGTGCCAATCTCCGTTGGCATTGGTTTGGAGGAGGATAGTGCCACTCGCATGCTTGGAAGCATCTGTGGCGATAGCAAACAGTCTAGAGAGGTCGGGGAGACGAAGGACGGGTTTTGACAGGAAGAGACGTTTTAATGTCCAGAAGGACTGTTCGCAAGGAGGGGTCCACTCCAAAGGGTGTGTCTTTTTGATGAGGTCGAGTAGAGGGCAAGCGACGGTGGAATAATCAGGGATGAATCGTCGATAGAAATTGGCAAATCCAAGGAAAGAGCGAACATCCTTCACCTTGGTTGGAGTCGGCCAGGAAGCGATCCCGTCAAGCTTGGCGGGGTCCATGGCGAGAGAGTCTGGTTTGACTATCATCCCAAGGTACTCTACCTCGGAAGTGGCGAACTTGCATTTCTCGAGCTTCAGGTGGAGGTCGAGTTCTTTCATTTGTTGAAGAACTCGCTTGGTGCATTCCATATGGGTCTGTTCATCAGGGGAAAAGATGAGGAGGTCGTCCATGTAGATGATGAGCCATCCTTCAGCGATCATGTCTCGGAATGAATCATTCATGAATCGTTGAAATATGGCGGGAGAGTTGTAGAGACCGAAGAACATAACCATAGGTTCGAAGAGCCCCTTATGGGTAATAAAGGCGGCTTTCCATTGATGTCCATCCTTGATGCGGACATTATTATAGCCCCAGCGGACGTCAAACTTGGTGAAAACATGCACGCCCTTCAGTTTATCGAGAAGGTCAGAGATGAGAGGCAGGGGGTAGGCATCTCGTCGAGTCGCTTCATTGAGCTTTCTATAGTCCTGACAGGGATGGATGTGTTTCTTGATGCTTTCTGGGTCAGTCAGGTCTATGCCTTTCTTCTGAACAAAGAAGAAAGGGGAAGCTTGCGGGGAGTTGGAGGGGCAGATCTTTCCAGAGGCGAGGTTTTCTTCGATGAATTTCTCGGATTCTTCTTCTAGGAATTCATAGAGTCGTTCATCGGTGACAGCGTCAACATGAACATGGCGAGGGGGGCGAAGTTTGAACCTTTGGAGGAGTTCATCATGTTGTTGTTTGTCTGCGATGAAAGAGGAGTATAATTCTTTAGATTCGTCGCAGGTCTCAGGGATGGAAATGGTCTGTCTTAACCAGTCGATGGTGGGATTTGTGAGGCGTAGCCAAGAGAGTCCGAGAATGACATTTTCTCGGCCGCAGTTCATGACGTAGAAAAGAGTCTTCTGAGCGACTCCTTTGATGTTGAGGTACAAGGTGCAAGTGAACCAGATTCCTCCATTCTGGTTAACAGTCTGGTCGACGTTTCGTACTTTGAGAGGAATGTCGAGTTTCTGCGTGGGGATGTGGTGTTTGTGGACAAAGTCCCAGTCGATGCAGGAGATGTCTGCACCACTATTGATGAGGGCTCAGGTATCAATGACTTTCATGGCATGCGAGGGGAAGATCAACTGTACTGGAATTTGCATAGATTTGCCAGTGGTGGATACAAGTACAGGCGCACACGTAACAGAAGGGGAGTCTGGCATTGACTCAGATCCCCGTTTCAAAAACCCTTGTTCCAAGTGAAGCCCACCCGCGCCACCTTGGTTTCGTCTTCATTGTCATCCTTGAAGTCAATAAGATGGGGAAGATCATCTTCTTTGGTGACCTTTTGGACACGTGGTTTCGGGGGGGAGGAGAAATTGGGACAGTTGGAGCTAGAATGTCCTTTTTTGCGGCAACGGAAGCAGAGCCCTTCTTTCATGCAACGTCTTCGTTCTTCAATGGTCAGCTTGGGAACTTTGATGGAATCAACATCCATGGTGTTAGGGTCTCTAGTCTTTGGGGTGGGGGTGGTGGTGGGAGTGGAGAACGAATGGTATGCATTGCGGTTTTTGATCAGTGACTGGGTTTTCTGCCATAGCGACTCGTATCGTACGGCCTTGGTATACCATCCCTCGATTTTGGTTGGGATGGTCTCGGCATTCATGATCCTAGTCATCAAGGTGACAGAGATTCCTTGAGAGAAATAACTGATGAGGACGTTCTCATTCGTGATGTTGGCAATCGCCACATTGTTCTTGAATTCGGCGATATACGTGGTGAGGGAGAGGGAGTAGGATTGGTCACGCCGTTTGACCATTTTGGTGTTCGTCAGCCAATGGATGGCATTGCCAACAGTGTCCTGGTGCTTGAATGCTAGTTCAAAGGCTTCGGTGAAATCTTCGAACGTTCCGAGGTCTGGGGTAGTGCCGGCGAGGCATTTCTGGCGGAAGGTATTGGCCCAGGTGAGAGCCGAGTCTTTGGTCATGTAAGATAGCGTGAAGGCTACCTGTTTGGCGTCGGTGGTATAGACTTCCTTGTTTACAAGGAGGTAGAATTTGACAGAGTTAAGCCATTGCATGGCTTTTTCATAGGATCCGTCATAGGGTTCAGGTGCTCCGATACGGAGTTTGGTGGGTTTTGTTGAGGAGCTGGTGGGGGGCATTGGTGCGACAGAGGGGCAGGGGTTTCGTGGTGGCAGGGTGACAGGGGGACGTAGGGAGTCCAAGATGTCTTGGGTTCTTTGGGCAGTGGTAGGCGTGGGGAGAGTAGCAAGATCGTTAGCGAGATCTTCTATGGCAAGTTGTTGTTCAATGGTGGGGATCTGCTCGTCTGAGTCAGATGCAAAGATATCCTCTTTGTCAGAGGGTCGTGGTTCAGTGGGTTCTGGGAACGTGTCTGGTTGCACATTTTCACGCCAACTGGGAGTGGGTCGTAGGGATGAAATGGTGGAGGTTCACAACAATGGTAACCTCAGGTAGACGCTTGATCTTTTGTTACAACTGGCTCGGGTAGAGTCGGTCATAGCTCTTCAAAGATATCATAGGGTCAAGGATATAGCCACACGAATGTGCTACAGAGTATCAAGGTGACAACCACAGAGATGTGCCGTGGTGTCAAGATGATGGCCACAGAGATATGCTGCAGTGTCAAGGAAACGGCCACAGAGATGTGCTGCAGTGTCAAGGAAATGGCCACAAAGATATGCCGCTGTGTCAAGGTCAAGTACGGCCACACGAATGCGCCAAAGTGCCAAGGTCCTCGTGTTCTATAGACAACGAGGGAGGCTGCCAAGGTCCTTGGGATCTAAGGCCCACAAGGGAGGCAACAAGGTTCAAGGGTTTACAAGAAGAGGTCGCTTTAGGTAGTGACCGAACCGTCAAGGGGGCAAGAGACGAGAGAGAAAGGAAAATGGATGCTTGATTGGTTGTACTCGATAACAAGTGATAGTCGAGGTACAAGAAGGGAGATCAAGCGTAAGGAATACATAAAGACAATGGAAGGATATATATACGTCCATGATGGGTTTGGGGCCGGTGGGTTTAGGCCTGGTCATAGAAGGTCAAGGAACATCACAGAAAAGGATGACTAAGTAAGAATGAGTCATCAAAGCCGATAGACGCAGTTGGAACTATGGAGGAAGTGAGCGATGACCAAGCAAGTGGTGATTGAGTCATGTGATGTAATTAGGTCATCGCGAAAGGAAATAGAGTTCGTCAAAGATAGAAAAGAGAAATAAATCGTAACATTACCCCCGTTGTATGTCCGAGACAGCGACGAGGACTTTCCTTAGTAGTGACCCAGGGAGCCAGTCATGTTTGCTTCGGCAACGTCATCATACATGTCGTCCCCAGGAGAAGGGGATCATTCACGAGTAGGACGGCAAGGAGGTCTACGAGTGGGATGCATCTGGCAAGTGCAACGAGCATTTTGAACAGAGGGACGCACGACCGACGGGGAAGAGGACAAAGACGAGGAGGAAGATTGTTGCCCCAGACGTCAAAGGGGACACCACATTTGTGCATGCCCAGGTACGATGCGAAGACAGGTTGGGTATTGGTAGAGAGTGCAATGGATCCTCTGATGGCCCAGGCGGCGACAGGCATAACAGGCTTCGTTATACCTTGGATGGTTCGGGGGGAGGTGGTCGTTGTCCCACTCAAAAGAGTACGCTGCTTCAGCGTTGTTGATCGCTCTAATTTCGTTGGACTCCAGCGGGAAAGAAGATGCGGAGGGTGTTGCCATGAAACGAGCAAGATGATGATAAGTCTGTCGGGCTAAATAAGCGTTGACATTGGCAAGGAATTCTGGCATGTCCAGTTGGTTCATGGTGGCCATCAGGTTTGCTTTAATAACATTACGGGCACGGGCGACTGCGAGTTGCAAGTTGTAGGCTGTTTGACTACGGGTTGGGGTAGATACAAGGAGCCCGATGGTTTCTACTTGAAGATACATGCTGTGAAGATGGGCTAAGGCAGATCCATCATCAAGATAGCTGTCTAGTGCGCGAGCAAGATGGCTGGAGGTCAAGAGGTTGTGGATGTGTGGGGTCACTGTAGCAGAAAGGGGGTCTCGGAGGTGGTTGGCATAGTGGGGGATGTCAACAGATGTGATAGAGTTCAAGGAATGGTACGTAGGAGAGGACAGTCAAGTGGCAAGGCGTGGTGGGGGTGGGATTGGTAGTGTTGGGAGTCCGTCGCTCCCGTAGTCGTCTTCTTCAACGAGGGTGATTCTATTAGCTGGTGATGAGTCTTGTTGCTCCCACCCAGGGGACGTGCAAGTATAGGATGGGGGTCTATCAATCAAGGTGGACGAAGCGGTAGGGGAAGGTGTTTCTATAGTGTTGGCGACGGAGGAGACAGTTGACATAGAAGACATGGTGTACGATGGGGGGAGTGAGTGGGATGAGGTAGCGAGGGGGAGAGAGAGTCATTGTTTTTGTTTTAGGTTTTGCGAGAAGAGCGGCAGTGAGATGATGGTGGTGCGGGTGAGGGAGAGAAAATGGTGGGGTGAAGGTTTTTGTACTCTTCGAGAGTGGACTTTGCGTGTTTCAGATCCCGCTCAGTAACCCACAAGTCTTCTTCAGCAGTGTATCCTTTCCATCGGATCAGGAACATTCGGGCCGTCGGGGCGCCACGGTGGTGTAGAATCTTCTTGATTTCATATTCTTTTTCTCCTTTTATAAGATCCGGTGGTGGAGCCGGGAAGTTTGGGCCGTGTATGTCATTCTCTCGGTAGGGAGATAGAAGGGAGGCATGGAATACATTATGGATCTTCCACAATTTGGGGAGGCGGAGTTGATAAGTGATGGGGGAGAAGACCTTGGTGATAGTGAAGGGTCCTTCTCATTTTGGGGCAAATTTGGGGTTGGAGATGGAACGCTTCAAGTTCCTGGCTTTGAGCCATACTTTGTCTCCTTTTGCAAAAAGGATGAAGCCGCGGTTGTTGCAAGACTTCATAACTTGTCGGGTGAGTTCGTGGGCAGCGAGGGCTTCTTGTTTGGTGGCGACAAGGGACTTAAGGCGGGTCTCCACTGCGGGGATAGAAGAGTCGGAGATGATGGAGGGAAGGGCACGAGGTTCGTAACCCATCATGAGATAGAATAGGGATTAGTTGGTGACGGAATGAGGATGGTGGTTGTGCACGAATTTGGCGTGAGAGATCATATTGGACCATGATCCAGGGTTTGCACCGCAGAAGATTTGAAGGTATGTTTCAACTTCTTGGTTTACTCGTTCTGTTTCACCATCCGTTTGGGGGTGATAGGCAGTGGAGAGGGAAAGGTCATATTGCAGGAGCCGACCAAGCTCATGGGCAAAGGTAGAGGCGAATTGTGGACCTCAATCGGAGATAATTTTGTCGTAGAGTCCAAAGCGGAGATAGACTTTGTGGAAAAAGAGTGTGGCGACACCCTCAGCTGTGATGGTTTTCTTGGTGGGGCAAAGAATTACCCCCTTCGTAAGGCCATGGTCAACCACGACCAATAAAGAGTCAAAGCCACCGAAGAGCAGAAGATTGGTGATCAGGTCACAAGAAACCTGTTGGAATGGACGGGAGCAGGAAGAGGCGATAGGTGTCAACGGCGGAACAGCGGGGTGAGTGTTGGACTTGTTTTGTTGACAAGTGGCGCAACCTTCCACATATTTTCGAACGAATTGGGTGAGGCCCAGCCACCAGAATTCAGCCGCAACCAGCTGGCAAGTTTTAAGGAACCCAGGGTGTCCAGCAGAGACATGGTCATGACAACGAGAGAGGATGTTGTGGCGGAGGGTACCAGAGGGGGGAATGTAGACACGTCCTTTGTAGGTGAGGACGCCGGATTCCAGTTGCCAGTCAGCAAGACAGGAACGGAATGCGTGTGGGATGTTGGAGTTGAGAGTCTGGAGGTGTTCCAAGATGAGGGGGTCGGACTGGGAGGAGGAGGAGATGGCGTCATGCAGCACGGTGTCAATGACATTGACAAAGAGGAAATCGGGTAGGAGAACGACGTTCTCGTTGTCGTTATCGTCGGGACAGAGGTCAGGGCGGCGGGAGAGGGTGTCAGGACCGGTGAGGAGTTTGCCTGAAACATAGATGATTTTGAGATCGAAGTCGGCAAGATCGAGTAACCAATGAGCTTGTCGTCGGTTCAAGTTCTGGGCTTGGCGAAAGTAAGTGAGGTTCTTATGATCTGTAAAAACCTGTACAGGGAAAGGGGAACCATGAAGATAATTTCGCCACGATTTGAGGGCACAGATGATTGTGAGGAGTTCACGATTGTGGATGTCGTAGTTATGTTTGACAGGGATGAACATCTGGGAGAGGTAGGAACAAGGGTGCCAATCTCCGTTGGCATCGGTTTAGAGAAGGATAGTGCCAGAGGCGTGTTTAGAGGTGTCAGTAGCGATGACAAAAGGCTTGGAGAGGTCGGGGAGACGAAGGACAGGTTTTGACAGGAAGAGATGTTTTAATGTTTGGAAGGACCGTTCGCAGGAGGGGGTCCATTCCCAAGGGTGTGTTTTCTTAGTTAAGTTGAGGAGAGGGCGAGCGACGGTAGAATAGTCAGGGATGAATCGTCGGTAGAAATTGGCGAATCCAAGGAAAGAGCGAATGTCTTTCACCTTGGTGGGAGTCGGCCAAGAGGCGATCCTGTCGAGTTTGGTGGGGTCCATGGCGAGAGAGTCTGGTTTGACGATCATCCCGAGGTATTCTACCTCGGTGGTTGCGAATTTGCACTTCTCGAGTTTCAAATGAAGGTCGAGTTCTTTCATTCGTTGTAGAACTCATTTGGTGTGTTCCGTGTGGGTCTGTTCGTCGGGGGAGAAGATAAGGAGGTCGTCCATGTAGATGACGAGCCATCCTTCAGCGATCATGTCCCGAAACAAATCGTTCATGAATCGTTGGAACGTGGCGGGGGAGTTGCATAGGCCGAAAAACATGACCATGGGTTTGAAGAGCCCCTTATGAGTAATAAAGGTGGCTTTCCATTGATGTCCATCCTTGATACGGACATTGTTGTATCCCCAACAGACATCGAACTTGGTGAAGACGCGGGCACCCTTCAGTTTGTCGAGGAGATCTGAGATGAGAGGTAGAGGGTAGGCATCTCGTCGGGTCGCCTCATTGAGTTTTCTGTAGTCCTGACAGGGATGGATGTGTTTCTTAATACTTTCAGGGTCTGTCAGGTCTATTCATTTTTTTTGAACAAAGAAGAAAGAGGAGGCTTGCGGGGAACTGGAGGGACAGATCTTTCCTGAGGCGAGGTTTTCTTTGATGAACTTTTCGGTGGCTTCTCGCTCTATAGGAGAGAGGGGGTAGACTTTTCCGATATTTGGGATAAAGTTGTCATGGAGATTGATCTCGTGATCGTAGGAGCGGGACGGAGGGAGGTGTTGACTTGCTTCTTCTGAGAACACGGAAGCATACTTAGAGTATTCTGGGGGGAGGACGACAGGTGGCTTTGCCTTTTCTTCGGCAGTAGAGAGTTCAATAGCCTTGGTGAGCTTTCGAACAACAGGGGAGTACGGAAGGAAGTGTTTGACGTCTCCTTGGATGATTCGACAGAGACGGTAGTTACGATGTACCTGTTCAAGGTACTGGTTCTCAGATTCTTCATTCAAGAATTCGTAGAGTCGCTCATCAGTGACAGCGTCAACATGAACATGGCGAGGGGGGTGAGGTTTGAACTTTTGGAGAAGTTTGTCGTGTTGTAGTTTATCTGAGGTAAAAGAAGAGTATAATTCTTTCAACTTGTCGC
The DNA here is from genome assembly GCA_038090435.1 of Phylloporus scabripes. NCBI lineage: Eukaryota > Fungi > Basidiomycota > Agaricomycetes > Boletales > Boletaceae > Phylloporus > Phylloporus scabripes. Next base: position 2,737 of record JBBPMS010000399.1, on the reverse strand, counting down.
AGGTCTCAGAGATGGAAATGGTCTGTCTTGACCAGTCAATGGTGGGGTTCGTGAGGCATAACCATGGGAGTCCAAGAATGACGTTTTCTCGACCACAGTTCATGACGTAGAAAAGAGTCTTTTGAGCAACTCCTTCAATATTGAGGTATAAGGTACAAGTGAATCGGATTCCTCTGTTCTGGTTGACGGTTTGATCGATGTTTCGTACTTTGAGGGGGATGTCGAGTTTCTGTGTGGGGATGCGATGCTTGTGGACAAAGTCCCAGTCGATGCAGGAGATATCTGCACTACTGTCGATGAGAGCTCAGGTGTCAACGACTTTCATGGTGTGCGAGGGGGAGATCAACTGTACTGGAATTTGCATAAATTTGCTGGTGATAGATACAAGTACAGGAGCGCACGTGACAGAAGGGGAGTCTGGCGTTGACTCAGATCCCCGTTTCAAAAACCCTTGTTCCAAGTGAAGCCAACCCGCACCACCTTGGTTTCATCTTCATCGTCGTCCTCGAAGTCAATAAGACGGGAAAGATCGTCTTCCTTAGCGACCTTTTGGACACATGGTTTCGGGGGAGAGGAAAAGTGAGGACAGTTTGAACTAGAATGTCCTTTCTTGTGGCAATGGAAGCAAAGTCCTTCCTTCATACAACGTCTTCATTCCTCAACAGTCAATTTCAGAACTTTGATGGAGTCGACATCCATGACGTTAGGATCTTTGGTCTTTGAAGTGGGGGTGGTGGTGGGGGTGGAGAACGTAATGACTGGGTCTTCTGCCATAAGGACTCATATCGTACGGCTTTGGTGTACCATCCTTTGATTTTGGTTGGGACGGTCTCGGCGTTCATGATCCTAGTCATCAGTGTGACAGGGATTCCTTGAGAGAAGTAGCTGATGAGGACATTCTTGTCGGTGATGTTGGCAATCGCCACATTGTTCTTGAATTCGGCGATATATGTGGTGAGGGAGAGGGAGTAGGATTGGTCACGACGTTTGACCATCTTGGTGTTCATCAGCCAATGGATGGCACTGCTGATGATGTTTTGATGTTTAAAAGCTAGTTCGAAGGCTTCAATGAAATCCTCGAACGTTCCGAGGTCTGAGGTGGTGCCAGCGAGGCACTTCTGGCGGAAGGTGTTGGCCCAGGTGAGAGCTGAGCCCTTGGTCATGTAAGATAGCGCGAAAGCTACCTGTTTGGTGTCGGTGGTATAGACTTTCTTGTTTACAAGGAGGTAGAATTTGACAGAGTTAAGCCATTGCATGGCTTTTTCATAGGATCCATCATAGGGTTCAGGTGCTCCGATACAGAGTTCGGTGGGTTTCGTCGAGGAGCTAGTGGGGGGCATTGGTGTAACAGAGGGGCGGGGGTTTCATGGTGGCAGGGTGACAGGGGGACATAGGGAGTCCAAGATGTCTTGGGTTCTTTGGGCAGTGGTAGGCATGGGGAGAGTAGCAAGATTGTCAGCGAGATCTTCTACAGCAAGTTGTTGTTCGACGGTAGGGATCTGCTCGTCTGAGTCAGATGCAAAGATATCCTCTTCGTCAGAGGGTCGTGGTTCAGTGGGTTCTGGGGACATGTCTTGTTGCACATTTTCACACCAACTGGGGGTGGGTCATAGGGATGAAATGATGGAGGTTTACAACGATGGTAACCTCTGGTTCACGCTTGATCTTTTGTTACGACTGGCTCGGGTAGAGTCGGTCGTAGCCCTTCAAGGTTTCACAGGGTCTAGAACATGGCTACAGAGATATACCACAATGTCAAGGTATGTCCGCATGAATGCGACGCAGTATCAAGGTCAAGTACGGCCACATGAATGCACCAAAGTGCCAAGGTCCTCGTGTTCTATAGACAACGAGGGAGGCTGCCAAGGTCCTTGGGATCTAAGGCCCACAAGGGAGGTGACAAGGTTCAAGGGTTTACGAGGAGAGGTCACTTTAGGTAGTGACCGAACCGTCAAGGGGGCAAGAGACGAGAGAGAAAGGAAAACAGGTGCTTGATTGGTTGTACTCGATAACAAGTGGTAGTCGAGGTACAAGAAGGGAGATCAAGCATAAGGAATACATAAAGACAATAGAAGGATATATATACGTCCATGATGGGTTTAGGGCCGGTGGGTTTAGGCCCGGTCATAGAAGGTCAAGGAACATCACAGAAAAGGATGACTAAGTAAAAACAAGTCATCGAAGCCAATAGACTCAGTTGGAACTATGGAGGAAGTGAGTGATGACCAAGCAAGTGGTGATTGAGTCATGTGATGTAATTAGGTCATCACGAAAGGAAATAGAGTTCGTCAAAGATAGAAAAGAGAAATAAATCGTAACAGCTTCCTCGCTCAGTCTTTTCGAGAGTTGTAGTTTCTTTTAATTCTTTTTGGCTTATTCTCTCGATAATGAGCTGGGCGATTCACTCCCCAGATTTTACCTCAAATTGGATATCGGCATGGTTAATTAGGAGTACCTTGATCTCTCCTCAGTAGTCCGAGTCGATTACTCCCGCACCGACGTCGATTCCTTTTACTGACAAACCAGATTGTGGGGCGATCCTTTCATAAGTTCCTTTCAGAATCGCCATTGCAATCTGAGTCCCTATTAATGCGCGTTTCCTTGGGAGGATGGTTTTAGTTTCCATGGCATATAGATCAAAGCCAGCGGCTCTAGCGCTCTTTCTTTCAGGATTTTGGGCGTCAGGACCCATTTTTGCAAATGCAATTGGTGTGAGTTCTATGTCGTCAACAGGGAG
>JBBPMS010000398.1:0-10456 GCA_038090435.1 Phylloporus scabripes | reverse complement strand
GAGGTTGGAATCGCCATCGTGAGGGTTAAAGAAAGAGGGTCGCACTGGGTCTGGCCGCCTCGCGAACCCGGAAGGAGTTCCGAAAGGACCTGCCGATGAGAAAGACCCAAATCTATTCGGCGTTACTAGCGCATTCAGCATTTGAGGATGAAATTGACGCTGCTGATGAAAACGTTTGGCGCTAGCGGTGTCAATTGGATAAGGAAGTTCTTCGAGCTGAAGGGGTTGTTTCAGGGCGTATTGGGTTTGATCCCAAATGTTTTGGCCAGCCATATGTTGCGCTTGGGTCGACATATCCGGTGTGAGCTTGGTTGAGATCGTGGAAGAAGTCGGAAATTTGTCAACTTGACTATCCTATCGGGGCTAGTTCGGGAGAAGAGTGGGGACAAAATGACGCTCGAGAGCCTTATGCGCTCGAGACTGGCCTTCTGCTTGCGGCTATCCGGGCTGATAGCGGCCACCCCACAAGCTATATGTAAGTTAGCCCGAGTGTCCAGTTGGACCGAAGCCAACACGCCGTATTGCCAAGGCTGTGTGCCCTTGGCACATGCCTTTCCTTTTGCGTCCCCTCGTCCGCTGGAGGCTGTGAGTCTCTTCTTCTCAGCGCTTTATTGCTGTACACAGGCAGTGGTCTATGGCCGGTTTCTCGATTTGCCATAGCTAACGCCATCAGAGTACAGTGGTCTTCTGGTAACCAAGCCAAGGTTTGAAGAAAGTCAACTGTTCTGCCAGGCAGAGTTTATATATATATTGACGTTGCACATGCGTCGCCGTAGGTATACATGTGCCATCAGATCAGATATCACATTAATGTTGATTTCTAACCTTCGATTCTTCTGACGGGAACCAACTTAGTAACCGAGTTACAATCGTTTGATATTCATATTTGGATATAGATTTTTGTATAGCTATGAAAATTCACAAACAGGACTTGGGAGTCATGTCTGAGTCGGATCATCGCATGCAATGGGCCAAGGAATATCAGTCCAATAAGAACCACATCGTTCTGGGTCAGACAACACCACCAGTTGTCATTGCTGTTGCCAATAGCACAGGTAGTACGGGCTTGATGGCATACATGCGCCGCAGACCTGACTGTTGTTGTCCGAGGGCAAGTCAATCTCACATCGAACGGAGGGCTTCATCCTCAGCAAGAGTAAAATACACGTTTCACACATTCAAAGTTCCAATGAAATGAGGGAAAATAAAGGTCACCCGTGTGGTGGACTATCTCGACTACGTTTTCTACCCGCCTCTCCATGACCGGAACATCAGAATCTAGGTCGCGCTGCCAAAGATCTGGTATCGCCTACAGATGCTGGGACCAATCTCGTCATATTGAGCTTTCGTGTGGCACGATGTATAAAACTCGGGCTATGCGAATATCACTTCCAGAAATAAACGCAGCAAAAAAGGAGAATCTCACCAATGATGCTAACAGCGAACCTCCGAACCAGACAGCATAACTGAAAGAAGCTGATGAGCTCCCATCCGCGACGGCAATTAAAAATTTTACCGTTGGCGCTTGTGCGAAATGACTTCCACTTCAACCCCAGAAGACTAAGAAATACTGCATCAAAATATCTTCCATGAATTAGCATATGAATCTCACCTTTTGGGTGCTTCCACTGGAGATTACACTAGCTTCGAGACGGCGATCAACCAATTGTTTGAGGTCCCGTTTGAGTCGCTGTCCAAAGTGCTGGAACATTGTAGAACCTCCAGACAACACGATGTTCTGCCCGTTGAATAAGGATTTGTGTTTTGACAAGTGGGTGCAGCTCACTTTGTATAACCCACGGCGAACATCAATGGGTGATGCCTGGATAACGTCGTCCACAATTTCCGGTAGTGGCGTCAGAAAATCAGATGAATATATTTCCGGATTGAAAAATATTTCGGGAGCAAGGAAACGCTCGTAACCGACATCGATGGAATATTTCTCCAAGAGACCAAATCAGTTGAGGCATGTACTCCCAATGGTAAACGTACCTTTCCGCTGACGCTATGTTCACCGTCGTACCTTTCAAAGTACTTATATGGCTCTGCATCATACTTTCTAAACTCCTTGACGATATCTTGACAAACGTAGCTGTAGTCTTCCTTTACTTTTGAGGCAACTCTCAATTGATCCTCGGGTGGTACGGCAGTCGTTTCACCACGCTCTCGCAAGAGGTTGAGAACGAATTGTGTGATGTCACGACCAGCAATGGGAATGTGTTTGATTGCGCTTCCAATCACATAACCTTCCGCACAAGGAATCACGTGGGTAACGCCGTCACCAGAATCAATGACTGTGCCAGTCAATGTTCTGTCTGTGACTCGGTTGGACGACCATGATGCGGCAAGTGCTAGTACTGCTTGCACGGCGATGTAGAGGCCTTTGATATTGAACGATTCAAAGAAGATCTCGGCTGTTTGTTCTCTATTCTCTGGAGGGTTGAGGGGGGGCTCAGTCTGGTGATTTTAGATCAGTATTATATTTTCCATATGGTTGTGTTAGACTAACAAGAAGAAAATAATGATCCTCAGGCTCCGCGCGCAAGTATTTGAAGATTGTCTGTTCCCAGTAGCGTTCCATATGATCCCAGTTGTCAATCATACCATGGCGAATGGGATAGTGTACACCATATCCAGGCGTCTTTGCGTTCGCTATCGCTTCGTCTCCGATGAAGAAATCAAGGTCTTCGACGCCCCGTTTCGAGGCAAGGTTGCCAGGCTTTGCTGGGATCGGAGGTCCTCCACGCGCTGACTGAGCAGCGGGACCGCGTATGGATATTGCTGTTGGGAAAACACTATTCCGCGATCAGTTACTCGAACTGCAGCGATCCAAAAACGCGTGACTCACAACGAAGGATCGGAGTTGCCTGCGAAGCTGAGTGGGAATCAACGCTAATCCCAGGTACTATGCTATATGACTCGAAGCGTACCCTATCTTCGAATAACCAGTGCCATTATCGCAGATGATAGGCGCGAGCAGCGACATCGTTGTGTTGTGCTATCAGTCCCTGTGATGGAATTGCTGCGATGATTTTGTTTGGTCTAGTATGTCAAAGGCTTTTGTTCCTAACAAAACCAAATAATATATATTTATCTCCAAAACCATCAAAAGATTCACAGTACGTAGATATGACCTTAGATATGCTATCACGCCGTATCATCACGGTCGCGCTCTCTCTCTGTGATACCACCGAGTCAAAGGTTGCTAACCTTCATGCTGAACAGATTGCTCTCATTTGAGCGACAATATTTTTATCCACAGATTTCTCTGCCCGTTGAAAACTTATTCCTGTTTCTATGTGGTCCCCTGGTCCAAGTCATTAAGAGGCCAAAGACGGACCTTTACGATAGCATTGGCCGTCGGTACTTCCATTCCAGCGGTGTCCGTAACAAGAATTCTAATTCAACTTGGAATTCTCCACCACCACCCTTGTGTTTAGTGTTTCCTTTTACTACCACCGCTCGTTTAACCTTGACCCCCAGTACGTGAATGACTTCTTTCATATTTTTGACGGGCAACTGGTATATAAAACAACACCCCTAGAAGTACTGAAGCTGACAACGTGTCCCGCTGCATTGACTACAGGATACGTTTATGGCTCGGTCCTCTCACCTCTTCTCTGCCGTCCGAGATCGGACGAGTTCAATATCACCGTCCTCGTTTATCCAAAACAGAAGGCGTCTCTCTGCGGTGCACCAAGTTTCACCGGTAGTAGACTCATACGGAAGTTCGACACTTCGTTGTGATTTCATGCGTGTGCATTATACGCCCCCCCGGTTCCCGATTTGATATCATACTTATCGGGTGCACACGGTCAGGCAGACGCTGACAATTTCAACGCTGTGAAAGCTGTACTCGGCGGATTAAGGCCACCTCCATGATAGTACCGGGAGTCTGCCTATCTCAATTCATACCATCACTGCCTCTCCTTTACCCCCTGCTTCATGATTTAACTATCATCACACTCAGTCTGACATTGGTGCGCCTCATGTCTCACGACAGCCTTCACTATTTCGGAATACCCCGTTCGAGGCCTTATTGATGACGCTCAAGGCAACCGCGTCTCTACTCACCATGTGATTTATTCAGATTTCAACATTCACTTGCTGGAGTCGCTGCCGCACACTCAACCCTACAGAAAGGTCGATATAACAGAGGCCAGCGGGGAAGGTACGATCCCAAAAAATCGACTTCGATTCTATATTTTTATGTTTGTTTAGGATATGCATCGTCCCAGGTTTGGTACATGATGTCGTACAGACACACGTCGTTTCTCTCGGAATCCCAATTTGCGATCCCCACAGGCTTCGTCTGTCATCAACGCGGGTATTGCTCGGCGTCAGGGCAGTATAATCGGCAAAGGCTTGAGTATCTGGTCACATGTACATATCGAAGATCTTGCGTGTTTGTATTTGCACATCTTCGATGCTGCCATCAATTCTTGCCGTCTCTACGTGGGACGCATTTGGATGTACTTTACAGAGAACGAAGAGTGTGAGGTGCGAGACATCTTTGGTGTGGTGGTAAAAGAGCTCGGTGCTCGAGAATGTGGTGCTGGTCACCCGACAGTCTTAACACAGACAGATGGAGAATTACATCTTCATAAGTTTGCATACTTGGCGATTTACCGCTGACTGTACTGCCGGGTTAGACTCGAATGATGGGTGCAAACGCTCGTGCTTAAGGGGGAGTGTGCCAGGTCAATCGGGTGGAAGCACGTCCATGGTACACAATCCTTGTTGGAGAGCATCTTGATGAGGTGGCGATATTAATGGACACAAAGGGATCAAGTCTATGTGGCAGTTGAGATTTCTCAGTAAGTAGAATCGAGCCTGTCAGATGACGAGTTGTGCATATATAATTGGCAAGTAGACTTTGAGGCTGCTGTAACTTCGGCCACCGTATATTTCGCCAGCTGTCCATGCATACTATGTTGGCTCGCTGGCCGTGGCGCCACACGGGCCTCGAGCAGACGATGGACGATTGCCGCACTGGTGCAGTCGTGTTACTATGACTATTGCTATTCTCGTCCGGTTTGTTTCATCATTTCTGTTAAAAGACTATTTGCCGAAAACCGCGTTTTCGCTTCCCTCATTCATGCTCTAACACGCTGCACTGTACTGACTCCGCTCCCTATTGCCCACTCTCTTTCATTCTCACCAACTAGTCTGTCTCATTGAGTGGTCAGCACTGCTGGCAGTTCAATTTCTATGTCACCTTCCTACGCTGCCCCAGCGAATGCTGTGGCCACCAACAACCACATTGCAGGCGGCTTGATTGCTGGATTTATCGGCATTATTGTATCGCTATCGCTCCTATGTTTCTGTTGTTTTCGACGATCAAAAGCGGAAAGGGCAAGAATTGCAAGCCAAAATGCTGCATTCCCCCATGTTGCAGGGCCAACACAACTATGGATGCAAGAACCCAACCCTTCATCGACAAGGTAATGAGTCCAACATTCCAATCCTACTGGATGCTGATTTCTTTAAGTAATGTCCCCCCTCCCCTCTTGAAACGGGCTCCCGGGAAACCGTCAGTTGCTATCCCCGAGAAAAGTATCCCTCGCGATTCGCATTCGCATGGCTTACCTGACAAGGGAGGCGCATTTTCTGGGCGTGGAACTTCCCCTGCATCTTCTAGATCATCCCTCCAACACCCAACGTTGAACGCTTCACCTCGCTCACGCACTTTATCAAGCCTTAACCCAGCACGTTCCCGATACGATAGATCATCGTCTGGATTCTCTATGTACTCCTCGAATCCCTCCCCATCCAAATCGAATTATCGCCTATCTTCTCTCAGTTCTATGACCCCCTTCCAACCGAAACCTGCACGACAACTTTTTGAGCCCTCTCTCCCCGACGAGTTAGCTATCAGCCGAAGCGGCGAGTATCTTACGGTGCTCCACTCCTTTGACGATGGTTGGTGTCTCGTCGCTCGAGATGGGCCGTCTTCTTCTCGTCGTGCTTCCTTTTTTTCCCTGCGCAAGGGCGATAATGTTGACATGGGCGTTGTGCCCGCGTGGGTATTCGCTGAGCCACTCAAAGGCGTCGCTGTCACGCGGCCTTTCCGCAGTTCGAGTGTTAACGCGCTCCATCCCGGTGGAAACCCTGGCGACGTAAGAAACACTGGTCTTTCCTGGTCGCTTTTTGCATGATGGATGTGCTCTTTTTTCAACTATTTATTTTGCTGGAGGTGCCACGCTGTGCGGGGTACGCTTGTTGTACGGATTGGCAGTTTCTTTTTCCTCTGAGAGGTTCAATGGTCACTAGTGCATGTGCACAAATTCATGTTCCTTGATTGTCATAGCAGCAACACTGTTGTTACCACATAGATCTCCCCACAGTAATAGTAGGCTGTTGTACCTCTCAAAACGCGTACCTGACTCGTTCCTGACATCTCATTTACACAATTGCTTCACTTGATTCAGATAGCATCCTATGGCATGTTCTTGAATGGTCAACCAAAGTTGAAACTCGCAGGTCAATTATGCCTGACGGCTTGAAAAGCGTGTCAGCATCATTATTGTTGCTGACGAACACTCGGATTTGAAACAAAAGATCTTGCCGTGCAACTTGAACTGGCAGAACTCCGACAGGCTATTGTACTGGTGACTTGGAAACGTCACTCTTCATTATTGTCAACCCTGGATGACCCGAGCAGTCATTGGACAATCTGAGACGACTATTGTGCCATTTCGATTGATTCTTCTGTCACGCGTCACACGGGAGTTTGAGAAGACGAAATTTGTGCTCCGTCATGCATCACAGGGCCTGCTTGTCGAATAGGTTTTCTGGTTGGATCTGTCACGTCACAAGCGGATATGTCGAAATTTCCCCTGTCACAGGTTACCAAGTGCTGGTGACACATAAACACAGTAGATTTATTTACAGAATGCTACCGTTACACTGCATGATGAGTGCTGCATCATGTCCAACCTACATTCTGAGTTTGCCTAAAGCAGGGGTGACGGAAATCCTTGTCACGCGCACCAGCCGGCGACGAAATGGAGCTGACGAAAAGCTCCTGTTGTCACGCGTCACAGCGGCTGGCGTCGAATCAAAGGTTCAGCCTGACCGTGTCGCGCGTCACAAGCGTTGTCGAATCAATCAAAACGGTACGGTAATCTTCCTCATCCATACACCAACCCCTTTGCGCTGAGGCACGCAGAGGCTCTGGACGCAGTATACCAGGTTCGGGAAAAGCGTTCAAGAACAACTCGTAGCCCAGCATGGCTCGACCGAGGAGCAGTAGGACTCGCGGTGGTTGACTAATCGTCTGCCAGATCCGATGCTTCACTTATGACCATGACTGACCGGTTGACATGCCCTTCACCTTTTCATGCGAGTCAACTAAAAGGTTTCAGCTAGCGGATTAGTATTGCGATTTGGTCAAAATAGAATCGATCGAGGAGCGTCAAGAAGAATTATCATAGAACATACTTTCTCCTCTGGGCCACACCATATCATTCTGAAAGGTAATCTTCTCTGTCGTGATGCGAATGACGAGCTGCCGCCAGTCCCGAATGGCGTTATGACAGGTCCTGAACATGCGTGTACCTTGCGCTTACCTGGTAGAAAGAACTGACCAACAAAGCTGCTGGCATGATGATCTCACACTCGTGAGCATTCATCCCGTATTTTGACGACAGCTGGCCCGTATCACTAGCCCATTCATTACCTTTCGTTTGGCTTGACTGTTCGTGAAAGCGTCGGCCACCTGGATTGAGCTTGAGAATGGTAAGAACCCCAGGGCACCGTAACGTATGCCTTTTGATATCCATTGATGCTGGAAGGGGGTAGGACCTCTGGCCAGATGCGCATCTCTGTAAAATAGCCATTATACACACACACAGATATCCCTGATGAGGTGATACGGGAGGTCATCCACAAACCCTGTGCAGCAAGTGTGTCGAAACAGATGGCCAAAATTTGGGTCTCACCAGTATCTCACACGCGGACTGAGTCGTCTTCCATATAGGCATTGACGAAGTACACAGAGGTCACAGAGTTCATCACCTCATCTATATTGGGACTATCTTTCCACTGCCAAAGCCCTCAAGGATCAACCAGGCTAACACATTTCGGTTGGGACCAGTACGGCTGTGGCTGAGACTTGGTGGTTCTCCCCACATCGTCTGTGAAGCTTTCCACGGAGGTGGCTCGCAATCCACTTTGAGCGAACTCAGCAGGCCACCTGTGCCAGTAACATATCTCCTGTCGATGACATAAGCATAAGGCGTCGACATGACTGGCAACGGACGCACCTCGGGACCACAGCCGGGATTGCACTTTATCCATACATTCCAGTCAAGCCATGCCATTAGCTGGTTCAGGTCTTTCGCCCAAGTACTCCACACCCGAGTTACTTCGGTGATGTCGGGAGACTTCATAGTATTCAACAACGGATCGAGGCCCGCGTACACCCCGGCAGCCCACATTTTCGTGACTACCCGGCAGATTTCCCGGCTGGTTCCTCGCACGGCCTGGAGTAGTATTGTCTCCGACTCGGTCATGGAGCTGAACTTGGACTCTAAAAGCTTTGTATGTGACGTGGCACAAAGCTCGAATATGGGAATTGACCAGTCTAAGTCAGTCTCGTCCAATGGATTTGCTGGCGTGGCCGATAATAAGAGGTAGGGCGTCAGCATGATTCTGAGCTGAGTATGAGCCTTGTAGGCAAGGTCGAGGGTTTCGTTTGGACTTGTTGCCGACGAGTTCAGGAGAAGGCGCGTCAAGTCGAGCCGTCTGGAGAACCGATCGACTATGACCTGGAAGAGTGTCCTCCAGTCAACTCCGCTCGACAGACTCGAGGGTCTGGCCAAGGCTGCTTCCAGTCTTGACTTGACGGCCGCGAAATCATCACTGGATATGTCTCCCGCGCGATGGGCCCATCTTTCCTGACCGGCTCGGATGGGGATCAAGGAAGGCACGAGTTTGGTGTCATAGAAAGAAACTAGTCCAGCTAAATCCAATTGGACTCGGGTCTCTCCAGGGAAGTGGTTGTGCCAGGAACCGGCATTCAGGGATTCAAAAAGAGCACGCGTCGCTGTCACAAGCATCATGTTAATATTTTGGCAAGCTAGAAATTTGATGGGCAATCACTCACAGTTCGGCGGGACTACCGTTTCCGAAAAGGAAACGACACTAAGGCCAGATTTGAAGTCACATATCATGGCCTCGCTAATATTGACCTAAGCACGACTACGAGCGGTGGGGAAATGATTGCTCACAACGACACTTCCATCCTACAGCGAAGTTCAGCAGAAGGACATCGGAAGAGGTGAAAACTCGCCTAATAAAACCGTTTACACCGAATTTCTCTCCCCACATACAAAGATCATGAATTCGCAGCGCTTCGGCCCATGTATTACCGGGGCGTAGTTCCCCCCACGCAAGCAGGTCTTGGGTGTCCAATGTGCCGTTCGGGATATTTGCAGCACTCTTACCATCAAAATATACAACTTTGAGGGGTCGAGTAGTTGCGATTGTCAGCAGGAAGCATCCTTTCTGATCGTAGCCCAAGGGCGCCGAGGGATCACCACAAAAGGTAAAGGAATGTTCCGGGTCCAATGCAACCCACTCTGGGACCAACGGGAATTCCTTGCGGTCCGTGACACGATAGAGGAGCGTTCCGTTCGGAATTGTCCCAGGCACGATGTTATGACCTGGAAGAACGGTACGCCTCAGTCAAAATCAGACAAGTAACTAAATTGCACACCATTTCTCATGCGGACATTGGGCCCGAATTGAAGCAAGGAATATACTGTCTCGAACACAAGATGATCGGTGACATTGGGATTCGGGCCCTGGGTGAGACTCCATTGGGTAGGGTCGGGAACAGGATGGTGGCCGTCTTGCCAGTGGTGACTAGATCCCAGTGGCACCTGGACGGCGAAGACAGGAACTAGAATTGAGGCGAGGAGAGTGGAGAGAGTTGCTCTGAGCATCACAGGGCAGGTTGAAAGAAGTTACTGGGCGTGTTCGGTTGAATGAATCGACGACGCCCTATTTACCTTCTCTGGATCCGATCAAGACCCTCACCTGAACCGAGATAAGAATTTCCTTTCCACATCACAAAATTTCCCGCGCTGAGATATTAGCTAATATAGGAGATACTGGTGGCTTGTCCTAAAATAGTCTGTACTTAGTCATCATCTGCAGTGGCTGCATGATGCACTGACACACTGGGATTCTCAAACTTTATGGGCCTTGAAAAGATGTTTTAAAATATATTTGTGTTAGTTAATCTCATGTCCCAATATTCTGAACATACTTGAAATATTATGTTTTGTATGAGAATAGAACATCACATATTATTTAATATTGTCACACAACTTTTGTGATATTGTAGAATATTAGCTTTTATGTGCTTATACTACCTCAGCTAATGTAAACAACTTCTCAGACACTTAAATTATTAAATATTTCATACTACAAAATCAAATTCCACACC
>JBBPMS010000395.1:4512-16693 GCA_038090435.1 Phylloporus scabripes | reverse complement strand
CCTCCTTGGAAGCTTTGGCGGCCTCCTCACTCAACTCCGCAGCACGCTTCGCGATCCTGGAGGCGTCTTCCATCTGGGCCTTCATCTGTGCCCTCTCCTCCGCGGCACGCTCTGCAGCCTCATCTGCCTTTTTCTGACGTACGCGAGCCCGCTCGCGCTCCTGTTCAGCGTCCCGCTTCATCTGATCGGCGAGATCTTTGTATCCTTGGGCGAGCTTTTCAGCATCTTGTTGTGCCTTTTCAGCTCTCTGACGATCTTCGATCCCAGCGACAGTGGGGTTTTCTCTATTTGGTAAACCGAATAGAGATAGGATCGGCGGAGCCCATCTGATTGCAATATCGGCCACAGTCTTCCAGAAGGATGGCATGATTCCCTTGGCGAGTGAAGCAAGTGTCCTGAAATCGTTGAAAGGACAAGAGACGGGGATGGGGGGATGGGACAAACGACGGGGGTATTTAATGCCCATCCTTATCAAGGACTGCTGTGGACAGAGGCTGTGGAAGAAGGGCATTCGAACGGTGAAAAGGCATACCCTGGACCCCACAGAGCGCACGCACTCTTTGCATTCGTGCGAGAAGGGGTGTTTTGATCGGAATTGGTTATCTTCACATTCTGGAGAGCAAGATTCACCTCACGTATTGGGCTAGACAGTTGGGTGTATCTTTTAGCGCCTATTCAGAAGATTTGGATCCAAGGTGCGTGTTTGATCGGACGATCCTCTACCAAAGAGATGGGTGGCGTTTTCTAGATACTGCACAGGACGGGGATCAACTTAACGACGTAGGTGTAGTCTTCGCAGACTCATACAGCAACATGATTTCGTTTATAATCCCTTCACAGCAGTGGATATGTAGGTTTGCGAGCGCTCCCATGGAGTTCAATTTCCAATGGTGCTTCTAGAAAGCAAATGTGGTTTGCCTCGTACGGGGAACACACGCCCTCCAAGCACTAGGTGCCCCATACAAAACCTGTTCGCCTCGTTTGTGATGTTCTTTGTCCTTCTACAGCAACCCAATTCATCACCGAGGATGATCCAAAACAGAACGACTCCATCGCCGTCCTGGATAAGCACCAAGCCCCCCCTTTAATCTAACCTCCACTGTTCTCTCACGCATGATTGCGAACAACAACGTACCGCGATTGGTACATGCTGTCCTCGCTACAGCAAGGGCAGATGAGCGTGTCTCTGTGCGTGCACATCCGCGTGGAGAGCACGGAATGCGGGTGGCGAAGGTGAGTCAGCGAGGGCGGACCGGTGGGGTGAGTGAGGGCATCTGGACAAATGCGCATGTCCGTTCTGTTGTGTAGGACGGGCACGGGCGATGCACGGGGAGCGAGGGCGTGCACGACTAACATGTACGAGGTTGGCATTAGGACCGTCGGAACTCCAGCTCGCATTGATGCGAGTACAAGAATCGATAGATCACTAAGTACATGTCTTTATGACACTATGAGGGAGATAAAAAAACGATGGCATGGCTAAAAGAGTTGCGGCGCGAAATTTTGTGTCATCCTGATCTCTTCCTTTATCGACATGGACGTATCACACCTCCTCGCGTCCCACTCTGCAAAAATGTAAGCCAAAACATCTAATCCCAACGCACTTCTCATCCTCCTCCGAAGCCAATCCGTCGCCATCGAGAAAGACACCCCGCTCGACATCGACCCCGGCTTTCTCACCGTCACAGACACCAACCCGCTCGATCTCGAAAGCTACTCGTACGTCTCCCGCTCTCGTTTCCAATCCCCGTCGACCCGCGTACACATAGCGCCAACCTCGACGAATACCTCTTATCGACCGCGCGGGACGGCATCCAGGCCCTCCTCGCTGCCCTCTACGCCCTCCCCACCCAGCCCTCCCCAGACGGCCCTCTCGCCCAGCTCCCCCCTCCCACGACCGCCCTCCCCCGCGCCAAACCGCTCCCACGGCCCAAGCCGCCCACGAAGTGGGAGCGCTTCGCAGCCGCCAAGGGCATCCAGAAAACACGCCGCGCGAGGGCCGTCTGGGACGAAGAACGCCAGACGTGGGTGAACCGGTGGGGGCGCGACGCCAGGAACAAGGACAGGGAGGCGCAGTGGATACACGAGGTCAAACCCGATGCGCGTGCGTTTTTGAGCCTCACCGTGGCGGGGCGGTCGCGCTCACTCTTTTCTTTCTTTTTTTTTTTTTTCTTTTTCTTTTTCTTTTGGGAAGCGGTCGATGTGGATCCCGTGCAAGAGGCTAGGACAGCCCGCAAAGCACGCGTCGCGAAGAATGAGCGACAGCGGCTGCAGAATTTGGCGCGTGCACAGGCGCAGCGGGTTGCGCGAGAAGAGCGCAAGAATGACATTGACCGCACGCTGGCGTCAACGCGTATCAGCACCGCTAGTATGGGCAAATTCGATAGGAAACTCGAGGGGGATACGAAGATGCGCGGCGTCAAGCGCAAGGTGCGTGAACGAGACTGTTACATTACGAGGTATTGAGATATGTGGGTCAGTTTAATCCCACTGAAGCTTCCGCCGGAACGGAAAAAGAGGCCTCTCTGGCACTGCTGTCTAAATTGGATGGCGAGATGAAGCGGGCTCGGAAAGAACAAGGCGGTGATGATGTGCTCAACATTCGAAAAGCCATCAGGGCGGTCAGTAAAGGCAAGGGTGGCGTTGCACTGGGACGAGACACAGTTGCAAAATCCAAAAGTAAACGGGGAGGCAAACGATCGTATTAAAGACGTCCATATCATATTGGAGTTCATACCAAGGTTAAAGTACATCAGTGTACATACGCAAAACATGGTACGAGACTCATCCGACCGCCCAATCTACCTCTCTGCTGGGAGATTGTCCATGTTGGCCTTGCCATCCTTGATCCATTCCTCCTTGACCAACTTCTCCCGCTCAAGGTAGTACAACCTGTACACCAACTTAATCGTCCCCTCACTGACACCCGCTACCGCACTGATGTCCCGTGCCGGCTTGGCTTTACCCAACAACAGACACGTAAAGTATATCGCGCCACCCGCGATCGACACCGGACTCCTCCCGTCCGCGATGCCGTGCTGACGCGCTGCGATGATGATATCCGAGCAGATAGACTGCACACTGACCGGCAAGTCGAGATGATTACAGTACCGAACCAGCAGCGTCTCCGGCCCCGTAGACGGACTGCTCGAATTATGACTCTGCGCAGTCGCCCCAGGCGAGAGATTGAACGCCTGCTCGAGCGCCTTGTAGCACTGCCCAAGCGTCTTCTTCGACACATGCGTCAGGTTGCAAATCTCTCTAAACGTACGTGGAACGTGCGCCTGGCGGCATGCTATGAAGATGCATGCAGCAATGACAGCCTCGAGCGGCTTTCCACGGAGAAGCTTTTCTTCGTCCGATCGTTTGTAGAGCTGCTTGGCGATGTCACTGATCGTTTTTGGCAACGAGAACTGGTCGCACCAGCTGCCGATGTCGCGGAATGCGGTGAGGAGGTTGCGCTCCGAGCGCGAGCTTTGCGAGCGCGAAGCAGCACGCTGCAGTTCGCGTGCGATACCGGACCCTCCGTCCCGGAAACTAATGACGGTATCAAGTTGTTCCATGCCCTCCAACAGAGGGTCTGACGCAGCACCAACACGAGAAGGGTCGTCGCCTTCATCGTTGGCAAACGTCTACAGAACGTCACGATGAAGAGGGCAAGAAGAAGCGGAAAAGATACTTACCCTCCACTCGCTCCGCGTGTCCACGATGCGGTCACCCAGCACGAGACCGCAACTCCCACACACAAGATCCCCGCTTCCAAACTCCTCGACGATGTGGGGGTTGGGGTCTCTGCATTCTGGACAAATGAGACGCACGGCCAGGTCTGGGCCGTATGTCGGTTGATGGACTTTCTGCGCATTGGCAGCGAGAGGAAACGGTTGTGAAAATGCCATGACGGACGGATATGTGTGCAGAAAATGTGAGGGGTTGTGTGGGGGGTTCTGGAGCGAGTGGTATGAGAACGGAGCGGTTTTGACCACTCAAACTGTAATGAATGTGAGTCCTGACTCGACTGGCTATCAAAACTATGACAGCGGGTTTTGTTTTCAAGACTGTGATTGCAGGGGACAGTCAACGAAGGCGACTACCACGGTGTGGTCGTGGTTGGAGACAAAGAATGGTCTTGCTTGGATGCTGTGGTCTGTGCCATCAAATGTGTTCGCTGACAAAGCATCCACAGCCACAATCCTAGGGGCTTTGTTTGTCATCATCCGCTGACTAAGCCACTGGTAGGGTTTGGTACTACCGATTCATCATTTGCAAAACAGACATGAGCTACGCAACAAAAGGAACCATGGCAGTTGTCATTAGCGAGACAAGGGGGGACACACAGAACAAATGCATGGGGGTGACTACGAGAAATACGTATGCATGGATGTGAACGAGAATGCAAGTCTGTAGTACGAACAAAACGCAAGTTCGGATCGGAAGCACGAGGCGGGGAGCAATGGATAGCAGTAAATGTATCCCAAGACGATAGAGCCAAAAAAAAAAAAAGGAAAGAAGGAAGGAAACAGCAGGCGAACCAATGGGTAGCTTCAAAAAGTCCACTCAGTAATATGCAGTTTGAGACGCCTGCGGATCAGATTGATACATCTCATACCGTGGCATATGGGATGCGTCGTAGTATTGAGAGTACCCATACTGCTCCGGGTAGTAATAGGCGTGTGGATACGCCGTGTAGTTATACATGGCAGCATCTATGGGTTGCTCTGACGTGGTGTTGACATCCCCGGACAGGTAAGGCTCTGTCTGAGGCGCAGACAACTGCGCTTCGTTGACAGGGCTTGACGGCCGCGATGGTTCAAACGCGGCGGCGCTTGTCCTCAAATTAGAGGGTCGTCGCTGCGACTTGGCCGACTTTGGCTCGAGTTGTGATGAAGGAGCCCGGATCTCGATGCGAGAACTCTGTCGAGGGAACGCGAATATCGGGTTACCAGTCGCCGGATCAATGAATCCGTTGATGGGAGGAGTGTGGGGTGCCGACAAGAAGTCTGGAGAGCCAGTCGAATGGTGATGGATGTGCCCAGGTATGTACGATACACCTGGCGGTGTCATCATACCATGAGCTATAGGCCGTGGTGTATAGATGGGAGCAGGAAGATACACTGGGCGCCCCGTCGCTATCTCGTATGCCATCCCATGCTGGCTGATGGCTATCCCCGGCGGCAGAGGTGAACCATAAGCGTACGGCGAACTGAAAGGAGGGGATGGTTGTGGAGGAAAAACGGTCTGGAGTGGCGGAGGGGCAGGTGGAAGGGTACGCCGACCTCCGGAAACGTCCTGAGGCTCGGGGGGATGGGGGGTGTCCACCTTCAAGAGAGTAGGAGCAACACTATCTTGGTGACCGTGGAATACACCGTCAACGGGACCAGGAGCGGGCTCAAGAGGTTGTGCTGGCACTGACAAGGTGGCAGGGCTGGGTGGGGTTACTGACGATTGTGCGGGCTGCGTTGATACTACATCAGGAGTCTCCGAAGTTGCAGAAGTAGATGGAAGTTTGATATCGACGATGGGTGCACGAGGAGGAACAAGCTCGGGTCTCACGGTGAAGACGTCCTCGAGATGAGGTTCCTTGACGGTTGCCGTAGGTGCGGAATCCCGACGCACTGCTTTCACCTTGACACTCTGCTTTGGCAAGCGCACCACAATATTCTTCTCGCTCTCCACTGGGCTACATCGCTCTGAAGATGGAGGTGGTTTCGGGCGCTCAGCAGCCTGCACTGGCCCACGAACAACATGTACCTCCACGTTCGGTAGCTTCACCCGATAGCTCGGGCTGCTTCCAGCTCGTGGTTTCGGTCCGCCATCGTGGAAAAGGGCTGTTTCGAGATGTTTTGTCCACGGATATTCGGGCTTCATAGCATACCAAATCTTCGCCGGTGCGGTGGTAGCGGATGGAGGAACAGCAGACCTTGTATGGTGTGGAACGAACCCACTACCGCGAGCCACACCGCCCCGCCCACGTCCTGCAGCAAACCCAGCTCTCCCGCGTAAAGGGGCAAAGCCTCGAGTCGGCCTTGCAGATGGCTGTTGCTGTGCTACTTCACGCCTTTTTTCATCTCGTTTCTTCATTTCCTCGAAGCCGTCGTGCGTCCAGGGCTGGTCTACGCGGGGCATTTCAACGGGGGGATTCCCTTGCGTAGCGGGGCCATCCTCTGATTGAGTGCCACGAAGAGCCGGGGCTAGGCCCGCGAAGCCGCCGCCTCTGCCTCGGCCGCGGGTGAACCCTCTGTCAAATCGACCGCGACCACGACCCTGCCATCTAAACCGCCACCACTCGCTCAAACTCCTCAAGCTCTTGTCCATTAGGCGATCGTCATGACCCCAGAATTCACCGACGGTGGGAACATAGGATGGATCTGCCTCTAGCCGTTGCTGGTATGCTTGGCGGGCGGACTGACCAGGAGGACGTCTAAAGCCACTTCGAGACGATTGCCTGGATGAAGAGGGAACGGGATGGTCAGATACAGGCTCGGGAGGTGATTCGTCCGGTTGCTCGGACAAGAGCGGCGAGTGCACCGGACGGTCAACTGTAGGCGCCGATGCGGCTCGCTTGACAGGTGGGCGCTTCGTCGGTTTCACAGCTTTTCGATGGGGCGTGGGCTTAGGGCGCTGGTCCGTCGATGAGGCGGCAAAATCTGCGAACTCGACAACGGGGAGCTCAGCGGGCCCATGTGCGTTCTCTTCGGCAACCATTTCGGACCAGTCCCCGGCGTCGCCAAAAAATGATGCAGGATGAGCGTCGCCATCTTTGGTCTGTTTGGATGCAGAGCCATTGAGTGATGGAACGTCTGCAGAGCTCTGTGTTGTGTTTGGAGTAAGTATGCGGGAGGGGGTGCTCGAGGGGATATCCAAGGAGACGGGCTCGGTGTCGGAATCAGAAGACGAGTCGACGGAGGAGTGGTCATCGTCATCAGACTCTGAGTCCGTCCCCGCCTCACGCACAAGCTCGTCGTCACTCCCGAAGTCGTGTTTGCCCCTGCCTCTGCGTCTGACGGTGCGCGTCTTCTTGGGTGGTGGGAGAGGGTGTGATGTCTGTGCGCGGGGGTTGGAATGAGAAGTAGCGGCAGGCATGATGGGGCTATGAAGCGAGTGAGAATGACATGAAAAGAATAGACGTAAGGGCGTTACCTGTGTGGTGGGGGTGGGGGTGATATGAGTAGTCTCGACTCGAATCTGTCGGGTCAGATCAAGCGGTGAAAAAAGCGGGTAAAAATCGTGAAAAATGGGGGATGTTGTGGTAATGATGATCTCGGTTGTAGATAAGGGAAAGCTGGTAGGAAAATGGCGTTGACGAGTCGTGACCACCGTGCGGACGGTTAGCAGAGCAGCGTGGAGGACGGTGACAAAGAGGGACTGCGGAATTTGCCGTGCCTCCTTGAACCCACCACGGCACCGATCTTAGCACTGCCTTCTCTTACGCAGACACCGACAAGTATATCTAGAAAAACCTCCAAGCCACGGAAAAACGTATATGCCTGACATGAAACGAGTCCGAAAAGTCGCTGACAATGATCCTCAGGTTGTCATCGACCATCCAGCCATCGGCGGTAAGAGGTTGTTAGCGCTGGCCTTGTACGTCCACTGTTGGGCCTACATGACTCATGGCTGAACTTGTTACGTAGATTCCGTTTCCCTATACCTGGTCTATACAGCAAGTATGTAGTCTCGCACTTATAGTTGCCAATTCTGCGCAGTCGTAAGAACCATTTTCCATCATTTGTCTTAATGCACCACACTCGTCTTCAGTTGCCATTGTTCTTCCGCATCTTCATACACGTCTGAGAATATCGAAACCCGGAACAAGGCCCGAGAAATGTATTTTGAATAACAAGGTCCATTTCTCCCTTGTTCTGGCCCTGGATATGCTCTTGTGACCTGCGATCGGAAGAAAGTGATCAGTTCGCTATCGTGCTATCGTGCCGCCTAGTTTCGCTCCCAAGAAGAAAAGCATAGGCTGTCTGAAGGCTGTGTCGATACCTGACGAGTCACACATTGGTTCATGTAAGTAGATTTGAAACCTTGGAGACACAGCCCTATGGGGTTATTGCCTCTACGGCCTTCTGATGACGAATCGCTTATCCTCCTTCCCTCCCTCGTGCCGCAATGCCTCATACAACGGTGTCTGCAGTTTTCAGGACAGACCTAAATGCTGTTCAGAGTTAAATTTGTCCGGGAAGTTTGACAGAGCAAACTCAAACCTCTGGAACAATATCTCGATCGATCCTGAGTATTGCCGATGCTGTGGTATTTCATGTATCAGTCACAGTCACCACATCCGTGTACCTCGAGGCAATCCATCCGCTTTGGCTCAGCGAGGTAACGCGTTCCCTCCGATCGAACACATCTCAGAAGCACCGTTGGCAGCGCAACCCCAGGGTGCAGTGCAATTCCAGATAACTTTCGTAGAATACACATTGTGGGCGAATCCACATGCTGTGGCTGACAGGGTTCAGGGTTTGGGCACGAGATGTGCGTGATAAATACATCCACTGCAGATCCACGAAACAACGACGACCGTTTCGGCTCCCAGATACTCGTCTCATCAGTACTCCCTGTCTCATAATCGCATCATGGGCGGATTCTTTTCACGGCTATTTGGTAGTCCCCCAGAGGGAGCGAACCCAACCTTGGCTGAGATCGAAGCGCGCCAGAACGCTGAAAAGGCTCAAAAGGATGCCGAAGCAGCCGCCAAGGCTGCGCAAGACCTCGCCGCAGAGATCCAGAAGAAAGCCAACGAAGACCGTGAGGCAGCCCGGTTACGCCAGGAAGAGGCCGACCGGAAAGCCGCGCAGGCTGCGGAGGAGATGGCAAACATGAAGGCGCAGATGGAGGAGGTTGCGAATGCCATGAAGCGTAGTCAGGAGCTTGCTGAGGCGGCTTCCAAGGCTGCTAAAGAAGACTCGGAGAGGTTGGCGCGGGAGGCGCGGGAAGAACGGGAACGCGCACAGCAAATACGCGACGACGCGCAGAGGGCGATGGATACTGCGAGGGAAGAAGCGAAAAAAGCCCAACAAGCCGCGGATGAACAGCGCCGCGAGGCCGAGGCCGCAAAAGCTCTGGCTCAGGATACGGCGCGCACTGCAGCGGAGGAAACGCGGAAGGCCAACGAGGCTAAGCAGGAGGCTGAAAGACGTTTGAAGGAGGGTATTCAGCCCATTGTGACACCGTCCGCTGAGCAGCTCGCCGCAGCCAAGAAGCGCGTTCAGTACAGAGAGGATCGTTTCCACTTTGCGGTTGCGGGGATATCTGGTAGTGGCAAGTCCTCTCTTGTGAACGCGTTTCGTGGCCTGCGTAGCCGAGACGCAGGTGCTGCCGCTGTAGGAGTCACGGAGACAACGCTCATCACTACCCGATACCATGATGCGAATCCGGACAACCCGTACGTATGGTACGACGTCCCCGGGGCGGGTACGATCAAATGCCGTGACTGGCAGTATTTCAATGACCAGGGTCTCTACGTCTTCGACTGCATCATCGTGCTCTTCGACAATCGCTTCACAACAACGGATCTTGCCATCCTGACCAACGCGAGGCGATTCCAGATTCCAACGTACATCGTTCGTTCAAAGGCTGACCAACACATCCGGAACCTCATGATGGAGATGGGGTACGATAGCGATGGAGACGACGAAGAAGACATAGATCGTCGTAACAAGCTGTACAAGGCCGCGCGAAAGCAGTTTGTTGATAAAACGAGGCAGAGCGTCAGGGACAACTTGGAAGACGCGAACGTTGCTAATCAGCGCGTATACATCATCTCCAGCTCCACGTTGTTGACCGTCGTGACGGGCAAGACGCCAAAGAAAACAATCGACGAGTTGGAACTGCTCAACGACCTGGGCAACGAGGTTTATGCGAGGCGTAAGGCTAAACCTGTCTGACTGAAGTCGAGTCAGGAGTAGTTTTTTTTTTGTTACGGCTCGCTTTTCGTACATCATACATATTCAGCTATACTTGAACTGTGTCCTTTGTACAGGTCTCTATCATGATATCAAGAAACGGCGATGTGTTCGGACATTCGCGTAGTTTTGGCAGGAACGGTCAATGGTTTTGGTGGCTGGCCCCGTAACTTCTGCTCAGGCCTTGTTCACCGCCCCCTCGAGTTCTCCATGTCTGGAATCTCCGACGCGATCTGGAAGAATTTCAAGGGACATGTTGACCGTTACCCTTGAAATTGACGCCGCCTCGCTTCTAGTAGACCGCCATCCACTGCATTCGTGGTCCTCTGGCAAGGTAGTCTAGACACGAGGTAACTTGCTTCTTCCCGAGATAAGGACACATAATTCCGATCAGAACCCCATTGCCAATGCATGTTCGACTCCATGGGCGGATCGTTGGGTCCAACGTGCCTCATGCCCGTGAAACAAACGTTTATATATAACCGGCCGTCCACCTCGCTCCACCCGCGCGCTAGTATACCATCCACGTCGCACTCTCCTTCCTATTATTCTTCAACTGATCTCACACATCCCCCAGCCGCACAATGGGTAATGTCCTCGTACCCGCGGTTTACATGGTTACGTTTGCCATATCCCTTTTCCGTCGCCCCAACGTAGAAAACCCGACTCTCACGAACATTCGTATTCTTCAAGAGGCACAACGTGCCCGGAGGGATGCGGAACGGGCTGCCAGAACAGCCCAAGCGTTTTTAGAACAGATTCAGCAGCAAGCTGATCGCGATCGCGAGCAAGCCCGGTTGCGCCAGGAGGCGGCTGACCGCGCTGCTGCACGGGCTTCAGAGGAGGCAGCGCAGCTACGTGTTCAGATGGCGGAGGCTGCGAACGCCGCAAGGAATGCTCAGGGGCTCACCACGGCAGCCGCCCGTGCCACCAGGGAAGAGGCTGGAACACTTGCACGGGAGGCCCAGAAAGAGCGCGAGCGCGCTCGGAAAATGCGAGAGGAAGCAGAAGGGTCGATGGAAGCTGCCAAGGAAGAGGCAGAGAGGGCGCAAAGAGCTGCGGATGAGGAACGTCGTGAGGCTGAGGCTGCAAGGGCGCAGGCTCAGGAGGTGGTCAACACGGCAGAACAGGAGGCCCGAAAAGCGAAAGAAGCAAAGGAGGAAGCCGAAAGGCGCTTGAAGGAGGGTATACAGCCTGTCGTGGTCCCTTCGCCCACAGAAGTGGCCGCCGCCAAGCAGCGCATTCAATACAGTGAGGATTGCTTCCATTTCGCTGTTGCTGGCGTCTCTGGTAGTGGCAAGTCTTCCCTCGTAAACGCGTTCCGTGGTTTGCGCAGCCAAGATCCGGGCGCAGCCGCTGTGGGGGTCACAGAGACCACGCTTGAAATGTCCAGGTACCCGGATCCGAATCCTGACCACCCGTTCGTGTGGTACGACATCCCCGGTGCGGGTACGATCAAATGCCGTGACTGGCAATACTTCAACGACCAGGGTCTCTATGTCTTCGACTGTATCATCGTGCTCTTCGACAACCGCTTCACAATGACGGATGTCGCCATCCTCACCAACGCGAGGCGATTCCAGATCCCAACGTACATCGTTCGGTCCAAGGCTGACCAGCACATCCGGAATATCATGAAGGAGACGGGATACGATAGCGAGGGAGACGACGAAGAGCGTCGTAACAGACTGTACAAAGCCGCGCGGAAGCAATTCATCGAGCAGACGAGGAGGAGCGTCCAGACTAACCTGAAAGACGCTGATCTCCCGGACCAGCGTGTATACATCGTCTCCAACACCACAATGCGGACCGTTGTATTGGACAAATCGCCCAAGAGAGTGGTTGACGAAATGGAGCTGGTCAACGACCTGCTTCACCAAGCGTACTCGAGGCGGGTTAGTACCAAATCGGATGAGGTTTTGGTTAGTACGAGAATGAATCATGGACCAACAAGCTAGCACCTTGTCATTAGTGAACGTATCATGTACTTCATTCACCCCATAAACTATCATCGCACTCTGCGAATTCGGAATAAGAAGTCACCGGATCAGGCGCTGCCGCTTCAATGGACCGTTTTGTGAAAAATTGAATACTCTAACAACAAGCCACAGAACGCACATACTAGCTAATATACATGAGGACAGCTCATAAATAAAAAATATTCCAGAGCAAAGAGTTACATGACGTTTGAGTAGCGATCGAAACATTGAAGAAAGAAACAGGAAACAGATCACAGAGAATCAGCTTGGACATAGTCCCTGTACCCATTATAC
>JBBPMS010000394.1:0-11299 GCA_038090435.1 Phylloporus scabripes | reverse complement strand
ATGCTACATGGGTAGGCACGTCTGACGAGGATTCATACCTCGAGAATTTGGCGATTCGCAAGAAGGCAGCACGGTAATATTTGCGAGCCTCGCTCCCGAAACCAAACAACAAAAAGAACAAGAGAGCAGAAACAGGGAACAACCAACGTGTCAGCTCCACAGAGATCCGATAATTGGAATTGCCCATCCAAACAAAGGCAGGAACTTGTCCAACGTAGGAAAAGTCATAATGCGTATCAGCCCAGGATATCCATGGTTGAAGCGGAACCCCATTGGTGGAGATGTAGATGCTATAGATGCTGACGGGAACCGTGCATACCATTTCTGAGATGGCGAGCATCATTAAACGAACATATCGACTCATGCTCAATGAGCTGTGAGTTGAAAGATATTGACTGAATTCCAGTCGGCGTTTGTAAAAGGCATGCAACGTCAAAGCTAGTAACAAGTATGTCAGACGTAGCATGTCCTCGATTGCCAACTCACCCGACAAGACAAATGAAACGGAACCTAGGGCAGTGGGCCACATGAAGACGAGGAAGTAAGCCAGAAGGGTATTGTAAATAGTGGGATAACAGCCGACACCTTCCAGGATGTCGAAACGATGGCCTTGTTGTAATGTTAGTGGAAGAGTCCGTCTCTGTTCAATAGTTGTACGCACCCTGGACGACATAATCTACAGAGTGGCGATGAGCAAAAGAAGATCGTAGATGGTATGAAAAAACCCACGCAGCGTCATGACGAGAACTGGGATCCCAAAAGCGATACATGAGTCGACAATGACAGCCCGACGTTTCTTTGTGGTGGATTAACAAGCGGGACAGAACACAGCAAAGAACACATACATCCTGATGAGTGATGACAGTGGACTTGATGGCGGAGATGGTGTACAGCCGTCTACTGATGCAGAGACCAGCTGCAGGGATACCTACTCCTGCACCAAGAAGGATCTTTGAGGCTGGAAAGAAGGATGAGCAACTGCCGAATAGGTGATTAAATGAGTATACATATGTCACACCAAATTGGAGCGAGATTCAAGACGCTATTTCGCCAGATGAGAGAGTTGACAAATTCCAACAGGCAAGCAGTAGAGGCCCAAAGAATGTAAGCACAAGTGCCGACGTTCCAAGCTTGGATATGCCACGGAAGAGGAATGAGAACAAGGAAGAAACCGAAGAAAGCAAAGACAGGGAATAGAGGATAATAGGAAGGGTTGCCGTTGAGGTCCATGGCGAAGAAAAGAAACCTCCGCGAAAGAAAGAGCTGGAGTGAGCCATGGCTTTATTGCTTTGACGGTGTGTGTGCACAAACAGCGGGAACTTGCGGGGCATCCTTTGTCCGTCTCGTCATCGCAGCGGCGCGTTCATATACGCGACTATCGCACAGCCACGATGTAGAGCGTTTGAACAATGCGGAGTCAGGTCGGTTGTCGTCTGACCTGTCAAAATGGCAGGCATTTACACTCGCCTGCGAAAGATCTGAAGACCGACGTCCCTGACAGTCATGTACAATCCATGAATTTACCCGTTTGACCCAAAATTTATGATCGCTTACCCGTATCTTTGTATGGAACGCTCTTGGCGCTTGAATTGTCTGACCCTGACTCGTGAACCTTTGAACTCTCCAAGCATTCGGATTCTTTACGCACTCTTCGGACCTTGCTCGCATTAATGCAAGTCATGGTGTGGGTGGATTAACTGGGTGGATTTGGCCCAATTTGAAATCTCCGGTACGCTAATGATGAGCCCGGGAAAAGGGTTATCTCGAATTTTCACAGGGATGCGCAAACGACCTGTTTGACTTGAAGCCAACCCATCCTTCAGCGCAATGTCGTCAAAAATCGATCCGTGCGGTGAACTTGGGCAAGCGATTCCTCACAGCAAGGTTTTGACCGTGCAGTACGTACATGCATTCGTTTCTCAAGATCCACACCACAAAAAGAGACCGCTCTGGTACCCCACCCCGTTGGGCTGCTATTCAATTCTTCAAGTATTTACATCAAATGTACAAAATGACAACATTTCTGAATCGACTGTTATAGACATGAAACGGCCCGCAAGGGATGTCATGGCCAACTGTATTGCGTATGTCCATATTTTTTCCGTATCACCAGGTTAACAACACGTACGGTGTCATTCAGTCGTTAGCTTGCTGGGTGATATGTTAGAAAACTATACCTCCTGTGCCTCCTCCCCGATTTGTCTTGAGTTTACGGGTGTTTTACGCACGTGATCATCGAGGCAGACGAGGAAGAAATATCAATACAGCATTCAGTTTCGGGTCAGAATTTGTGCCCGGAATCGTTCGCAGAGTGTCCCAGGCAAGATGAGGGTGAGGAGCTGAGAAGAAATGCAGATTCAGCATAGATGATTTCGCCACACGAGCAATTATTCGTGATGAAGAGGACGCTTGGGTCAGAAGATATTGTTACTAGTCTGACGTTGATTGATTGTTACCCATATTCCCCATTTCTGCCTGGATACGAGGTCCGCATAACTGGCGGAAGTGATGAACTCTTCCGAGTGTATGTCCCATGCTGTGCATTTTAGACTCAGATGTATACAAAGAGTCTCAGCAACGTTGCGCAATCTCAATTTCAAGCCCATGCTTATTGAACCTCATCGTTCAAATGTCTGACCCTGTCCTTGTTTCTGAGGACGTTTCTACCTTACAGTATATTGTTACCCATGTTTTTTCTCCTCTCCAGCTCCCCGATGGGGATGATCGTAGCATCAACAATGATCGTTCTCTAGCTGCTGCAGTCGCCAGTGCGGCCCAACTCTACACTCCCCACACCACCGAACCCGACACAGCTCTGTGGCATACCATTTCACGAATGCTAAACAATCTCCTCGCCGCCGTCCAGTTTCCATGCTTGGACGGGCCAGAAATCACCTCTCAGCTCACCAGCATGAAGTCAGGGGGTATGTGTTCGAGATTCATAAATATGTCAACGATTCATGTCCTGCAGACATCCTCGCATTTCTGATCCGAGCCCAGAATGCTGCTGTTGTCTTCCGCAAGCAAAGAAACGTCACCATCTTTGAGTCCTTTGAGTTGTCTCCAAGGGCCGAAGATGTGATGACGACCAAAGGGAAGCTCCTCTGCTCGTATCCTGGCCCAGCCATCGAGATCCCGAATATCACATTCGGTGACAAAAACTTTCTTTCCGAACTCGTCAATTTCCTTGCCCATATGAATGAGGATATCCTGCCAGATGCTGTGCCAGCCACCCGAAAAGCGCAGTCCACCGTCCTCGAAACCCGTGACACCACCCACCCGCGTTATATCACCGAGTTGCTCACTGGCATCCTGAGAAGTGTCGATCGCCCTGCAGATATCGCTCGAATTACCAAGCGTATAGGGGATGATGTTGTGTGGAATAACTCGAAGCTACCATGGCGACGATCGTCGCTATGGCTTCTCATCCGAGTTGTTGTTCAGACAACGTTTGACCGGACTTCTCCGATTGGACGGGCCGCATACAAGGGTTTCATGCTGTTTTTCATCTGTCACCTTGGAAACAAAAGGATCTGCGGGGACCTCTCAAACGATCTCATCCAGTTCATCATAGCCAAGATCAGTCGGCGGTTGCGGAAACTCGGTTCTTTTACGCCTAATTGGCTCTCAGCCATTGCTGTGGAGACATGCGTGTCTCTCCGGTCGATGCTCGAGAAGAGGTGGACGCAGGTACTGGCCTTGCAGCGAAGTTTAGCCCCGTCCTGGAACCCATTGAAGCTCGATCTGAGCCGAGATATTCAGCTGTCCCTCCTAAACGGCGGTGATTACATCCGTAGCCGTCTTGCTGAACATGACATCGGTTCTACCGTCACTGAATTCAATCCCAGACATCGTCGTCGAGGTTGTCTGGATGACTTTCTGTCTTCTGGCGGGGTCTTCTTTGAAGAAGCATGTCGTGCTGAGCCGCATGTCGCTCTGTATGATGTGGAGCAGGCAATAGAGGCAGGAATCGATGATTGGGTTGCTCAGGTCACAGACAATAACGAAGCGTGTACGCTGCTGGAGATGTTGGCGAGCGAATACTCCTCAAGCGCACTCCGAACCTATGAGGGAAACCCAGAGCTTTTGTCGGTCATGCTGTTGACAGTGATCGAACTTTGGGTTGCGCTCGACAAGATCGCTATCAGGGAAATACCTATGCTTGGCGAATATTCGCCAGAGATCCCAACGAGCCTCCTCGAAGATCTTTTATTTTCCAAAGCCGCTAGCCTCCGCCGTCTTTCCATTGCCCATCAATACCTCTCTCGTCGTCACTCGCAATCACATCATGGCTCTGTTTTTTCCGGCACAGTCACTGCAGACACCTTTGCTATCCGCTATTTTAGGAGATCAGATCAGCTTCAATTTCTGAAGAGTCGGGTCGAGAATGCGGCCCAGCACGAAGTTCTTAAAAAGATCGTTGAGCTCAACAAAGCAAATGCTCGACACAGTGAGCTTCAGCAGCAAGCCGCTAGGATCGAGCACACATACGTCGCTAATCAGAATGACGACCAAGTGCACAGCATGAATTGCAGGAAGTGCGCTCTCGAGACGGAACAGCAACAAATGAAGATAGATGTCCATGAATGGCCCTTGCCGGCTGACGAGCGCAGGGCTGAGGTCGTCGTTTTCGAACTAGATTGTCCAATTTCGTTCAATGCATGGCGTACTGCGACATTCCATCTCTTGGTCGACCTTTGTTCCCCTTCCCTCCACGCCAGACATCCCGTTATCAGACTTGACACATATCGTGCACTCCAACCCTATCTCTTCCAGCATCCAAGGTCTCGGATTACCCTTGTTTCCGGTACGAAACCATTTGTCGTTTCCCATTATCGCACTACGTCCATTCCCGCCACCCAAGAATCGGTCTGCGTTTCCAACGGGTTGATATTCTACGGTTATGACAGCCATGCTCATGTCCCCGTCTCAAATGCACTAGATTGCTTCGATGTCAGCAAGTATTCCACGTACCAGCTTGAAAGCGGGCCATATCGGAATCTTCAACAGTATGTCAGCATGACTTCCCACACGTCGAACGATATCATGGCGAACCAAGCCGACTGCCACCAGGATCTTTCCACCCATGAATTCGTGGCGTTCGGACACGTGCGTAGCGGCGGTTCGCTCCAGTGGCTGAACATCTTGCGAGAGCTCCGAGGACGAACATTGACGTTCCGTCGCCCAGAAATACATATGCTGATAGCTCAAGCTACTTCTCAAGTTGGACCACTTTCGAATGCGGAGTGGACATGGCATCAGGAGATCCGGCAGCCCTCATTTTGCTTCGCGATTCTGGACGAAATTCGGGGCCTTCTCCAGGATGTTGAAATCAATTGGTTGGAAGCGTCCACAATGGACACCATTTCGTTCTTGCTTCGTCGTTTGCTTGCATCTAGCCCTAGTCGTGATGTCTCGCTGAAAGCGCTCGAACTTCTTGGCACTGTCCGTAATAAGGTTTTCAAATGGGTGGAAGAGTTATCGGCTAAGCTCACCAGAACGGCGGAAGAGAAGGAATTACGTGAGGTTCTGCGGGACAGCGCGGTCATTTGTCGAAGCACTTTCGATGTCGACCCCTGCCACATCCACAGCTTCCTTATTTCTGCCCGAGATGTGCATATTCTCCTCCTTTGTGCAATATCAATCCGGGACCACACTCCGAGCACTGTTTCATCACTCCCTGCTTACTCGCAGCTACTGCTTGACCGGGATCGCCGTCTGTCGCTGGCTCTCGAGAGTTTCGTCAGCAACCTGATTCAGGACGAGATTAGCAATGCAGGAATCGACTCTGCAATCAGCTACGTTTGGGCCGACTACCGCCCAGGTTCGAAATGGATTCCATTGCAGGGTCCGAATTCACGCTGGCTTTTGTGCAGGACGTTGCCAACGGACAAGCAGCGCGCGCAAAAAGTTTACCTTAACTTACTGGACGGATCGCTTTTGGTGGATGGGAAGCCGCTGGGTAGATTACCCACCGAGATCATGCAGAAACCAATATATAATCTGATATTTGGAGATGTAGGTTTCACCATGCCAAAAGTGAGCCGAGTGGCTGACCAATTCCAATGTAGCGAGTGCTCGACGTCATACCCAGTGATCTTCCTGGGATGGACTACATGACGAGGGGTATGATCTCTGATCACCAGGTGAGCGCATTTTCGGGTTGGGTATATAGCGGGCGAACCCACACGACCTGTCTAGGTGTACTTCTCTCTGCGTGACAACTCAGATCTTGTGATTCGTGCGAGATGGAAGCAAGATTCAGAAGTCATGGAGCTCATTCCTCGGGCACAACTAGAAGGAGATTTACCCGCGGTGTTAATCGCGGGCTATACTCACTGGTTAAACATTTCGACATCTGTCATAGAGATCCGCCCTCTCGACAGCATTTGGAAGACCTCGTCAGAAAACTGGAGGATTGATTGTACATCTGGTGTATACCGCATGCATAAAGGCCAGGAAATCCTTGTGGACATTCGTAGCCAGTCTTGGACCATGGTGTCAGAGCTCCTGAAACCGCTGGATATTCCATCGAATCTGCTCATCAGCTTGTCCTCGCACACTACCAACCAAGTTTCCCCATCATTGCAGCTTTCTGTTTACTTGCCTCGCTATGGCCTATCATTTTATGTTGACGAAGATGGGGATCTCCAATCCCGTGATATACGAGGCATGGTTTACGATGAGAACCAATGCATTGGGACATTATTCGGCCTTGCCAATCGGCTCGTGCTTCGACCAAAGGTTAAAGGTGTCAATGTTAGCGAACTCATTCCCCGACAAATCCTCATCCCCGAGGGAAAGGTTTCATTTCAGAGGGTCGACCATCATCTTTGTGTCAAAATCGATACCCAGCATCCCGCCCTTGGTCGAGTGACGTACCAGACCTACAAAGTCGATACCGACCTGGGTTGTTTGGTGGCAGTCGGGTTGAAGAACCGGCTGTATTGCGCCTACTTGCATGCCCTGACAAGCGGGTGTGGCACCGATCCGCTTACAGGCAGATTAGGTACAGAAGAAGCGTTGTCACTACTCCGCTCGGCCAGCTGCTGGTCCGCCATGAAGTTTAGTCCTTGCGACGCGGAACTCCTGGGCTTGATTGCATCCATATGCCCAAAGCGCACGTGGTATCCTAAACATCTCACTTGTATGCAGAAAGTGGAATGGCTTGACCTCCCAATAAATTCACAGCATCATGAGTTGTACGTCGTCACCAATGCGATCAATAGGCACTACCAGACACTACAATCATTCCATGAGAACCAATCAAACAATCTCTTCCAAGCTTTTCCATCGCGGGAACACCACCTGCTAGAGCGCAGCGCGCTACGAGCTGCGTATCTATCCCCATCCGAGTTTTCCGGGAAGATCACCAGTGAAGATTGCTGCGACGTCAGGTACCGGGCCAGGGATGTAGTAGACTCGGGGGAGCATCGCGCTTATACAGCGGGAACCACCGTCAATAGCAGGAGCCCCAGCGCAACAATCACCAATAATATCCAGTTTGAGTCGTGGTCGAGCTCCATGTCTGGGAGCGCTACTTTGTCTCTCCAATACAACAAAGCATGGTTGGCTCCCAACCTTCCATCGATTTGGCTCAAAGCATACAACCTCCTGCGAGAAAACGACGAACAAAAATGGTTCCGCTTACTCTTTTCACTCCCTGCCATGTCGTATGCTTCGCCAGGCCTCAGTGACCTGGTGTCTGTATTCGTAGCCTTTGCATCTGACTCACGATTCCGTCTCGAGCATCCACCATCCTATGGTTCCTACACCATTTCAGACGGCTATCATCCTTCACGACACATCCTGTGCCGTTACGTTTCTGATTCTGCCCGGTCCTTCGACCAAAGCCCTGAAAATGCGAAGTGTGCAAAACACGATAGAAACTCTCGTGGCTCGAGAAAGCTTCGGCTCAGCGCGTATCGCACCAGAGTAGCCTCTGACGGGGAGAGATTAGCCCACCAGCTGGTTCAGGCTTGGCCGTGCGAGACTCTGCCCAGCTGCTCACTCAACGACGAATTATATGATGTGGCATCTTTCAAGCGCGACGCTCAACACCACTTTTCAAGCTGTTATCACAACCTCAAACTTAAAGAGCACCTCACCCGTGTACAGGGAATTTTGCATAGTGCACAGGTCTCCTTGGCTCCCACTCATCGTTATATGTTCGAACCTTCAGAGGCCATTCCCTCTCGGGATCCCTGGATGGTCGAGGCGGATCAGTTGTTCTCCAGACCGAAACCATTGTCTCAACCACACAAAGAAGTCGTTCGATGTGCCACCGTATACGAGGCTGCAAATACCTCACCCTTTGGTTCTGTGCGGTTGAACCAGCTAATCGCTGCTGCTGAGAAGCACTCAGTTAATCCATTTCAGCGTCGATATGTCTCAGCTCTACGTACTAGCTCTGAATGCCTTGCGATTGAGAGGTCGCTGGCATCCCACGGCGGAGAGATGAGGCTACCTGATACCAAGACGCTTGCAACACATTATGCTGTGTGCCGAGCTAATTACTTTGAAGGGTTCTATCTACTTCAACGGCATCTGGGGCCGAGAAGCGTGAGTGAACGAGCTCTTCAGCAATCAGGCCAATGGCCACGCCAGACCCCAACTACCCTTCTTCGGTTCCTCGCGTCCAATTCACCAGTCAAGCTCTCCGAAGATTGGAAGCGCTATCTTGTCAATTTTGCCTTGCTCGCCCTAGGGCTTCAGCGTGCTCGGAGACTACTTCGGCTACACTTGAATAGTCACCACGAGGAGCTCCGTAGGGAATTGCAGAATGAAGGGTGCGATGGTTGGAGTGCTCAGACGCATCCAGACTGGCTACTGGTCCAGGTATGTGTTACTGTTGTGGCCATACACGCTTGTTGACACCCTCCACCAGCTTCAAGGCAACTTCCTCGTTCGTCGCGTTCAGGCCGAGGTTGCTTATGAAATGATATCACCACGCTCGGGAGACAATACGGCCATGCAACTTAACATGGGCGAGGGAAAATCATCGGTCATCGTCCCCATTGTTGTTGTTGATCTAGCCGACGGCGACCAGCTTGTTCGCGTAGTCGTCCCGAAAGCATTGACAGCTCAGATGTACCACCTGCTAGTGAATCGCCTCGGTGGACTCACCAACAGACGAATATATTTCCTCCCGTTCTCTCGTTCTGTTGATGTCGATCGTCAAAAAGCGGCAGCGCTGCGTGGATTGATGATGGAATGCATGAAGGAGCGTGCGATTTTGGTCGTCCAGCCGGAACATGTTCTGTCACTCAAGCTCTTGAGCGTAGAAAAGCAGTTGCCTGGGGTAAAAGACACTCAAGTCGGACTTTCATTGTTGGGGCTGCAAAAATGGCTCCATTCTCGGTCCCGCGATATCCTGGACGAAAGTGACGAAATCCTACATGTTCGGTACCAGCTGGTCTACACCATTGGTAATCAACAACCTATGGAGGGCTTCCCTGAGCGGTGGACGATCACACAACAGATACTCGGCCTCGTGAACAAACGTACATCTTTCCTTCACAGACTCCACCCACATGGAGTGGAGTATGAATGCGGTCTACCGGGAGCATTCCCATATTTTCGCATCCTACATGCAGACGCTGGGCAAAAATTAATCTCATGCGTTTTGCAAGACATACGTGATGATCGCCTCTCGCACTTCAGTTTTGGACAACTTCGTTCGGACCTTCAAAATGCCATTTTAACTTTCATATCGTGCGAGAAGGTGCCCCGTGAAATGGTCCAATTGATGAAAAGTTACTCTCAGGAATCGACTCTCTGGAGTGGACTGCTCCTTCTGCGCGGTCTTTTGGCGTCGGGCATCCTTTTGTTTGCTTTCAGAGAGCGCCGATGGCGGGTAGACTATGGTCTTGCTCCGAAGCGTACCATGCTTGCAGTTCCATACAGGGCAAAGGATGTCCCCGCACAGAGAGCTGAATTCGGACACCCTGACGTAGCCATCATCCTAACCTGTCTATCGTATTACTATGGGGGTCTCGATGAGGAACAGCTGAGGGTGTCTTTCGGCATTTTACTTCAGCAGGATGACCCATCAGTGGATTACGACCTCTGGGTCCGAGAATGTCCCTCTGTGCCAGAAACACTGCAGACTCTGAACGGGATCAATATGAAGTCATCGGAACAATGGCACGATCTTCTCTTTCCATTATTCTCCAAAAACAAAGCGACCGTTGATTTTTATCTCTCAAGAGTCGTGTTTCCGAAGGAAGCCAAGGAGTTCCCTTCAAAGCTGTCGTGCTCGGGTTGGGATCTGGCGGAAAAACGGGAACGCTTGCTGACGGGTGAGTACAATTGCGAAGCACATGCGTTACTATTCTCCCTGGCTAAACAACATGGCAGGCTTCTCGGGGACCAACGATGGCCGATATCTATTGCCACTGCACATCACTCAACGCGACCCCGACCATCAGCGAGGAACAAATGCGAAGGTCCTTTCGTATCTTCTTCAGCCGGAGAACAATCATTATATGTGCATGACACATGTGAATGGAGAACGAAGAACTACACATGATTTCCTGATGATCTTAGTTTCCCAGAAACCAGAGATCCGCGTCCTGTTGGATGTTGGTGCACAGATGCTTCAACTGCAAAACCGTCAGCTAGCGAAAGCATGGTTAGACATCAAATCAGACGCATCTGCTGCCATTTACTTCAATGAGGACGACGAGTTGACAGTGCTCACACGAGACGGGCATACTGAGCTTCTGCAGTCATCGCCGTTTAGTCAACAGCTCGACCAATGTGTTGTTTATCTCGACGATGCCCATACACGTGGTACCGATATCAAGTTTCCTTTCGGGTTCCGCGCGGCAGTCACTCTCGGCCCCAAAGTCACGAAAGACCGATTGGCCCAGGGTGCGTATTTTTTTATACGGTAGCTCAATTTCGATGTGAACATTTGAATCGTAGGTTGCATGCGCATGCGCAAGCTCGGCCATGGTCATTCCGTCATGTTCTTCGCACCTTTCGAGATCGATGAGCGCATCCGTTCCTTGGCCTGCAAGCACCGTGGGGACGATATCAATAGTATGGATACTTTACACTGGGCCATTCGTGAGACTTGCGACGATATCCAGCAGCGGGCACCTCATTGGGCACTCCAAGGAACGGACCATAGCTCCCGATATGCCACTTGGTCTGGATTTTGTCAAGACCATATTACCGCAGAAGAACTATCGGACAAGTGGCTCCAGCCAGAAGCCAAGAGTCTGGAAAATATCTACAGTCCCCACAACTCGAGATTTTCTCAGGCGATTTCATTAGACATTCGCCAACGCTG
>JBBPMS010000392.1:0-16791 GCA_038090435.1 Phylloporus scabripes | reverse complement strand
ACCCTTCTTTTGGCATCTTCCCTCTTACTCAACTCTTTCCCAGCACGTATGAGTTTATCGCCCACCTTCGCGCTACAGCCTACGCAGACTACCTTATAAAAGACACCTGGCAAGGATACTTTGGCAATCAGGATGACATATCGATGCATCTGAGCGCCCCTCTTGGCTTTCGCAACGACTCGGCAATGCCCAGAAAAGTCTGGGCGAGTTGCACCTGGTGGTATAACGCAAACCAATGATGAGTTTGAATCCGAGAATCACAAGACAAAAGCATGCACCGTGTCGAGCGCATTCGCATAGGATGATAGGACCGTCCCAGCGGCAGGCGCGAGTGGATCTGCCGGTGCATTGTTCTGCGCATTGCGTGCGATTTCAACCATACGACGCAAGAATGCCGATGAGCCATCCAAACCGAACGACACAGCGTGAAACGAGACTGCTTTTCTGCAGTTGCGTGGAGAAAACGCGTCAGCCCGAACGTCTCGCCACGGCGCGAATACGACGTTTACCCAAGTCTGACGGCCGTATTGCACAGATCCTGCATTACGTGGTCATCGATCCTGCATTCTCCGTCTGACAGGAAGATGATGACCGGGTGCCTGTCCGAGAGGGGTTAACCTTTTGGGAAGAGGGTAGATGAAGCAATCATTACCTTTCAGCGCACCAGTTTCGTTCCATTACTTGTTGGGCTTCTTGAATTGCGAGCGCAAAATTGGTGCCATGGCAGGCACGAAAACGGAGTAGGACATCCAACAACCGATCTGGTGTGCTAGTGAGGTCATTAATGATCGGTGTGCCAACCCGGCTATTAAACAAGATCAAGCTATACGCGTCCCGTCGCGCAGCATTCGAACTCCCAAGTGCTGCTTCTCGCGCCGTCCAGAAACTGTGCAAGGACGAGAGGACAGCACCATATCGATTGTTCGTAACGGTACTGATTCGGGCAGTCACCGGTGTATTAGGAAGCGGCCTTCGGTCATCCAATGCCATGGAACTGGAGCTATTCGTATGAGATCGATGAATACATCTTCCGTGAATAAGAGTGAAAAGTAAAACCCACTGATCTGCGACAAAGATGCTATGGTGATCACATCAGGTCCACTCTCATACCGCAACGTGAATTCACCTACACATGGAAGGCCTGCTGTGTCACCGCCGGATTCCTGCAAGTGAATTTATGCCCATCCTGTGAGATGTAACTTACCCCTGCGGGGGCAGTGTTGGGATCCAATGGGGTATGGAAAAGAGGTAAGACGCAGTAAGAAGGTATGGCCGCACCGCCGCTAGCAGCCGTGTGTTCGGGACCTATCAACCACACATGTGAGATTGCCGCCCATGTTCAAAAACGACTCAAAGAGACACGTGTACCTCTGCACATGGAATCGCTGTTAAACGGTTGGTTATCATCAAGCGAAGGAAATGGGAGGAAAGCGTACCATTTTGCAAAATTGGTTTGCTCTTCTTTCGAATATGGGTCTTTGAAACCTGTCCCGCGTACACCATTAGACAACATAAATGCACCTAAAAATTACTTACCGCTTCGCTTCCAGAACAGACTATGCGTGATCAAGTCATTTGATCGATCAGGGTCAGGTTGTAACTTCTTCGTGAGGTGCTGCAGCTCCTCGTTGTCAATACACTCCCCATCTTCATTTATGCGACAGTAGTCGATGTGGACGTGCCGCCCCATCGCTGAGCAAACAAGGTTACACATCATTGGTGCTCCCTCATCGTTAGTGGAGAATTTGCGGCCTTCGATTTCCAGTGGTACGTCATCCGGCTCATCTATCGTCCAGCGGGAACGTGACATGGAACCATGGCGAGTCTCGTGCTCTTGCTGTGAATGGCCTTTGGTTGATTCTTTAGCATCCGACGAATTTGGGTTTGTGTCCAACATACCAAGAGGTAGCGTGCAAAAGTAACCACAATTGTCACATCTGAGAACGGTCAGATGAAGAAACGCGTAAAAAGTGATTTAAGACCAGACTTTGCTTCGCAGAAATGGATGGTTTTGCTGTCTAAGCTGTGATTGTGAGGCCCCGAGTGTTCCATGGCGCCAGGCGGGATAGGCTGGGTGCATCTCAAGCGGTTCGCAACTGTCGAATCATGTACCATCAACTTCAAGTGTAAAGACAAACCATGAAGATCGCAAACCAACCCTGAGAATACTACAAAAATAATAAGCATCAGAATGAATATCCCGCACCACAAAACGAACCTTGGTGTACTGGAATGTCTCATTTCTGCCCGTGAACGTCGCTTCGATCGAGTGTGGCGCAGTTTCAATCTCACATATTCCTGGGGCAGCACACAAGGCGGCACACAAGTGTTCTTGTCTGTGGTTCTTTATTATGAATAAACACAACAATTGCTTCGGCGTTATACACACCCGCATAGATGAGTCGCACTGGAGTCAAGACCATGCATGTGATCCTGGTCCGCACACGGGCGTTTGCACAGTCGGCACTGAATTGGACAGAATCGGGCGTCGCATCTGTGAACGGGATGGTCGCTGTCACTTCAAACACGATGAGTACCGATAAAACAGCACTGGTAAGATGAAAAAAGAAACTACCTGGGGATGGAGCATGTCCCAGAACACGAGCATACGCTCCCGTCGGCTAACCGCGCTTTGGATAGATCACATAGCTAGAAAGCACCACAAATAAGTTGCATAAATGTCCAAAAGTAACAAATATGGATTCGCCTTCCCGCAAGCATGAATGGAGGCTGCACAGAGATGTTCCTCACCAGAGTGATCAACCACCTGGTATAAACAAAGTCAAATCAATGTCCTTCAATTAAGAGTCTCGTACCATGGCACACATATTCAGGCATCCATGCCTCCCGGAAAGCTTGCATGACTTGCCGCACAAATGTTGGTTACTAGTGCATCTGTGACAAGATGTGGGTCGCCGTGTGCTCGGCTAAAGATATCAAAAACGTACATGTGCTTCCCTGCATGTCCCGCACTGTTATGACGAACTCGTCACCCAAAACCACAGTATCACAGTGCAGATGGCACTTACCTCATCCCACACGACCGATGCTCCTTCCATTCGAGTGCCAAACAGAACTCGCACTCGTGTACACAAACGTGGTCGGACTGACAGTCATGTGCGCCTCCATGCATCCGGCTTTGTACACACCGCAGCTGACACATCGCGCACGTCAACCCACACAGTTGCACGCCGCCCTTCATATCCACAATTGAACTCTCGAAAAGACGTTTCAGTTCATCGATACGTGCATGGCTTCCGCCACCGCCTGCTGTTTGGAACCGTGCGGAGTTCTGATTCAACCATTCAGTTACGCGGGCGACCCGCAAGGCCACAATATTTTCGAGATGGCGTGTCAAACCCGTGACCCATTCGTCGTCAGAAATGCTTTGACGGGATGCATGGTCAGCCCAGGTGGTCCTGAGTTGTGACAATATTTTTTCACGAGACGCGAACTCATCACTACCACCGCCAATGAAAAGTTGGTAAGGTGTGTCGGGCAGTTCAATTAGCATGTCTGTGTCCAGATTCTGCATTGACATGTTAGCGCAGGAAATACGTTTGCAAGGCGGCTTCACCTTCAGAGGCTCGAGCTCTGGATCGATCTCCGCATATCCATAGGAAAGCGCATTAGCAAGTAGAATTTGGATCAGCTGTGCACGATGAGATGCCATGGTTTCTGTACATCATGTTCAACATGCATCCCATCAGAGAGTGTTTAACGTACGAGACATAGCGCCCCAGTCGTTCGCCTAGAATACGTTTCCAAATCAGAACTAGATATGATACGCTTTTCCTCCAAGCAGTTAGCTTACCTTCAACTTGGCCATCAAAACTTTCATCAAATGTAAGAACTCCCCTGCCGACCCCTGTGTGACAGGCTGCTGATCCAACGATCGCTTCAACACAGGAAATAGCGTGTAAAAGTCCGATGATCCAATAACCGGCCTGTGAGGAATCAGCAAAGCATGAGTTGTTGTATGTATTCAACCCTGCCTGCCTTACCATGGTATGATATTCAGCTTCCCGGCATGAAGGCGAGAAATGAAATTCGCGTCTTGTTCGTCCTGCACAATCCTGTGGAACTTTAGCGAAAACCTGGAATTGAAAATCGTGACATTCGTGAACATGGGAAAAACGCGACAAGAAGTTACCACTCACTCTTTGGCAATCTCGTCCTTGTCCGAGTCTACTACATCCTACGTCGCACAGAGCACATCAGAAGCTTGATGCAAGTGAGCAGCCAAGCAGACACACTTTTATAATGATGACCAAAGTCGACTGGAACAGAGATGGATTCGCGTTTGGGTCCAGCACTGTTGAACTTGACTGGAATGACTGGAAGAGCCCAGTAATATCTCGACTGAGTGCAAAGTTGTTGCGGAATAATACCTGCAACCCAAACACCTTGAGTTAGGAGCCCACCCACCCCATCTCACTTACCAAGTTAGATATAGCAGTGTTGAACAGAACGAGCAGTGTGTCTTCTTGGGCGGAGCGTTCTATACTGTGTACACCTATAGATGCAGGCGAAAAGCGTTGTACAGGGGAATGAGCCTTAGCGAACTATGAATGATGTTTACAGACCTTCGAAATCGAGCGCAACAATCAATTCATCCTTCATGGGGGTGGCCGACATCCATACACCTTCTGTGGTCCGCATAGCAGACCCAGCAATGGATGTATCGACGAGATGATTCAGTGCAAAGCTCTTGCCTACTGATTGTTCCCCCATGGAAGATACCACCCGGACAGGCTATCGTCGGCAACATAAACACGCTGTTTTGAACTGAAAAGAGAACGTACGCACCTTTGACGCCATATATGACTGAAACAACGACTCATACCAACCAAAGGACAGATTGTCCACGATTCGGTTCACATCCGCGCCCAACAGCGACCTCTCTAGCTCGGACGAATATACCCCATCCTTGAGAGGCACAAATCGATTTTCCTTCACTATGGCAAGGTGAATCGGGATCAAGCATAGAAAATTGACGAGCCATTCGCCCGCACGATAAGCAGAGATGCTCCACAGACGACCATCGTGGGGCGAGTCGTTGTGTCTGCCAAATAACTCGGCAATAAAAGTATCGAATTTCAACGCAGATATATGAATAGACTTGAGCACATCCCCCGTCGGCTTCTTCGTCGCTCTCTCGAATGTTTGGATCATCTCCTTGAAATGCGGCGCATAACGCGTATGATCACAGTCCGTCACAAATACGAGCGTCCGCGCGCTCCGGAGACTCGATGGGGAAATTGTTTCGCGTTGCACTGCGGGCAAGACAGGGAAACGCATCCAGACTTCGGAGTGACAATCAATAAGACAGTTGTGGGCGGTCGCACGGCCATCCCCTGTGCCATGCCACGTAGAGGGACCGTTTACGCCCTTTTGCTTGAACGTATACTCCGTCACTTTGCGAGTAATGTCCAGTGCATACGACTTGCATGCACATGCGTCGAAATCGAGTGTGACCAAGTGAACGGCTGACCGGCTGATCAGTGACGTGGCGACAAGACCATTCTCGGCGCCAATTGAACCCAAGTCAAGTAGAATTCCTTCTGTGGAGCTAAAGGTGCTCCAGTGAAACGCTGTTACCGCCAGGGCACTCCCTCGGAGCTGTGCAACCAGCAGACAGGTGCCATCAGGCGTAGAGCTCACACTGTAGGGGATCTGATCAAGTTGTAATGTAGCAGGCCTAGTGCACGCCACTTCCTGTCAGTAAAACGCACAGCGAACAAGATCAGACAAACCAAAATTGCTGGGTTACCAAAGAAAATACTCTCGCTCGCGCGTGCGAATCAACAAGGAGCAATTCTTCACCCCCGCTAACAAAGCAGGTGTGAAGGATAGACACAACCTCGGCGTACCATCCTTGCAAGTTGATTGCACTCCCATAAGCTTGGAACCCAAGCGTATCGTCAAACATAAACAAGTGCAGCAATAACGGCTGACAATGTGGGAAACAATTAATGAAAGACAAGATGGCAACGTAAGTGAAGGCATACTTCGTTTGATGACACCACAGCCAGCATTTTCTTCGACTCGTCGTACGCCAATAGACTCTTTGGCCCAATCCTTCCACGACGGAGCCTCTTCCCGTGCTCATGCGCAATTGCGTTGTCCATGGCTGCCATTCTTTCCAAGTAGACAGTCAAGTTTCCCGCGCGATCGGCAATTACCAACAAGAGTTTCTCTCCCTCAAGCAATTGCCCTCGTCTGTTTGAACAAAGGCGGGACTCAGCTCAAATATACAAATCAAGCAAATGAACCAAAGGCGCACACTATGGAATGGCCCCGTGGTAATGTAAATGTATGGCTAGACGTGAAACGTGGTGAAGGGATCACTCTTGGGTTTAGTTGCAACTCATGTTGATCCTGTTTCGTCAGGCTCATCAGATGCACTGTAAATATTGTCATTTGGTCTTGTGGCGACTGCCGTTCTCCCGATATTTGATACGTGGAAGAACTGTAGCTTGCCGCACAGTTCAGTGCTAATAGTGAAAAGCACATGAAATACGGCTTACCTGAGTACACGTGTTTTTGATACTGCGTTGCATTATTGATAATGAAAGTATGCCTGTGAGCCATAACATCAGCTTTCGTCTCGAATGGCCTGGGGACGTACAAGGATGTACTCTGTGAAGACAACTCGTTGACTTGCTTGATCAAATTCACTCTCAGTTTTTTGTGTCCGAACTCCTCCCTCTTTCTGTGTTCTTCCTTGATCCGCTCCTTACAATCGTTCTCTTGTATCTTGTGCACCGCAGGCGCGAGTTCCTCTAGCGCCTTCAGGATAACAGCCACTAAATACTTGTGACTCTCATGTTGAAAGAAAGCTTCGTCCTTTTCCGAAGGCTCTAAAAAGTCCAACTCAGGCGCGGTTGTGATGGCTGAACTGAACTGGGGTTACCTTCCACCTTTCGTTTGCCCTTGTTGATCCCAGTACGGGTAATGGAATCAGAGCTATCGCCCAGAAGATTGGGGGGTCTACAGCGAGAGTCCATCCGAATTGCCTGACAGATTTGAAACGGTAACGATCAGAGTCTCATGGATGCCAGAACGGTCACACGAGGTTCATTATGTAATAGGGAGCCCTACAGTAATATCCAACTGTAACAATGGTTGCACATCTGGCAAGACCACATCATTTCATTGTTTTCTTATGTATACAGTTGACTCCCTCCTAACACATACCCAACATAACACATACTCCCTTGTAACCCATAACTTTTTCAGTTTCCCAAGTTGGTTTGCAGGGCATAACCCATAACTCTCTCATAAGACATAAGACATACCAAATCTTGACTCCCAAAACCCATACACACACTTAGATCATGGGAAAGAAATACCAGATAGAGTAGTTTTTATAATTGTCCTTTCATGAAATTCCAGTTTGGCAATTGTAAACCAAAACATTATCTTGCTCCCATGAAACCTATTGATGCTCTAAAAAAGGGCTTATCAAAGCTTCATGATCAAGTACAAGAATGAAAAGCAAGGCTTACAGATAAGTTGAAGGCTGGTGACTTAATATCAGATAATGATCAAGAGTGGCTTAATGGCAAGGGGAATTTGATAGATGAAAAGCATGCAGTGGAGGCCTTAGACAGTGCATCTGACTATGAACATGGCCTGGAAAGGATGGGCTCCAAGAAGAAGAAAATTGCACAAAACCTACAAAATCTTGCAAGACCTTGCAGGAAATGTGATGCTTTATTAAAAAAGCAAAAGCAGACTATTTTTATGTCCAGAGAATGTAGCTTGACAATATTAAGTCTAATTCTCTTTAGGTCCTGATACAGTACCAAAAGACAAATCCTCTAAGTTAGGAGAGAAGGATCAGTGACTACCTGTGTTTGAGAAAAAGGAGAATGCCACACTAGAACAACAGATTGAAATCTTGGATTGGTATCATGCCAATAACAAGAACCAGATGAAAACTGCAAAGCATTTCAATGCCATCTATCTAAATCTCCAGTTGAAGCAACCAAGAATATCTGCTTGGATTAAAGATGAATCAAAATGGTAAGCAG
Source organism: Phylloporus scabripes (assembly GCA_038090435.1). NCBI lineage: Eukaryota > Fungi > Basidiomycota > Agaricomycetes > Boletales > Boletaceae > Phylloporus > Phylloporus scabripes. The sequence goes on along the minus strand of JBBPMS010000392.1, from coordinate 8,752 downwards.
AGTTCAAGTCTAGTACCATGTTGTCTTTCTTATGCAAACAAGTCTGTCAAACACAGCATCCCAAGGATACAGAAATGTTGGATCTCTGGATATCAAAGATGATGGCAGACAATGTACTTCTCACTAGTAAAGTCCTCTGACAAAAATGAAAATCATTTGCTGATCTTGCTGGTGTTTCTGATGATGAGTGCCTCAATCTTAGTGAAGGGTGGCTGGGTTGGTTTAAGGAATGGAATCAGCTCAAGGTGTGAAAAAACATGGTAAGGCTGCATTCATAGCCAAGGAAACTGTTGAGAAGGAGAGATTATGGATCCAGGAATTGATTGAAAACCTTGGCTATGAGTGACATGATATTTTTAATAAAGATGAGACTGCATTGTTCTATGTGTGAGTCTTTATTGCAGCTATGCCAATATTATTGACAAACAGAATGGCAGAATGCCTCCTGATTATGGATTATCTGACAAGAAATCCTCTGGTATCAAAGGAAGCAAGCTTTGACTTACCTATTTGTTTACTGCTAATGCAGATGGCTTGCAGAAATTACCACCCCTCATCATTGGAAAAGTGCAGAAACCATATATATTCAAAAACAAAACTGGCTTGCAATTTGGCTTCAACTACCAGAACAATGCCAAAGCCTGGATGATATTAACAATTTATCAGGAATGGCTTTAGGATTGGGACCAGAAGCTTAGGAGCAAGGATCAAAAAATCTTATTGTTGCAAGATAACTTCTTGGGTCATGTCATCCCAGACTTACTTACTCACATCTGTGTCATCAAATTTGAGCTGAATCTTACTGCTTATGTACAGTCAAATGACCAGGGGATTATCCAATACTTCAAGACCCATTACTGAGCCAAGTTTATCCACTGTGCAGTTGAACTGTATAAGACTGGCACCACAGCATCAAGAATATACAATATCAACCAGCTCACAGCCATGAGAATTGCCAACGAGGCATGGAATGAGGTGGATATGACAATAATATGGAACTATTGGAGCAAGGCCAACATCTTTCCAAGCAATGACTTCCTTTCTAAATCATCCAATTGCCCTACTCTTCCTGTCTCATCCCTTATAGTGGCTCAAATAAGTGTTCCAATATTGGGGCATTTTGGAAAGACTTGATATTTACAAAAGAACTAAAATATATCAGCTCTAACCCTTGCAGGGTCATAAATAGCTCTGACCCCTGTCCTAAAGATGAGCTCTTAGTCATGTGATTTGATTGCCATGTGATTGAGATATAACCATTTCAAAATAACATGTTATTGGGACACGTATTTGAGCAACATCTTTACTCTACAATTTTAGTACTTTGCATGCCCTTTCTTTGCCTTTATCACTGCCTCTAGTTTTCTAGGCATGCTTTCTATCAATCTTTGATATTCCTCAACCTCTATCTTGCCCCATTCCTTATCAATCCTTTTCCAAAGCTCCCAGACCCCTCTTGGTGGTGTAGTATGGCTGTTGAGCATTTTTTTAAGGATTTGCCAGAGATGTTCAATAGGATTAAGATCTGGAGATTGTGCTGGCCAATCAAGAACCTTGAAAACTTGAGATTCTAGCCACTCCTAGGCTCTTTTAAAGGTGTGCTTGAGGTTATTATCTTGTTGAAAGATAATGCTTGAAACAACCCTCAAATACTAGCCTGGAGGGGTGTAATAGTCTTAGGTTATATCACTAGAGAGAAAGTGTAGAAATGATGCTGGGCTGACTGCAAGCACTAAGGTGTAACAGTAGCTGAGCTGAGTAGAGTGCTTGAGGGGAAAAACCAAAAAGAACTTGACTAGGGTTCTTTGGTCAGCTCTTGAGTCTTTATATACTACCTAGGGGTTTGTACATGTTTGTACTAGATCTAACAATATCTGGATATATGAGATAACTATGACTTATTCTGACTCAGTATGGGGCTGTGTGCATAGGATCAATGCATAGCTGAGCATTGCCTTGCATAGCGTAACATGAGGTTGTAGTGAAGTGGAGTTCTGAAGGCTGTGAGGCATAGCTTTGAAGCATAGCCAAGCATAGCCTTCTTATCTCTGACTCATTGTGACTCACATTGGGAGAATATGATTGGTTGATAACAAACATAGCCAACCACAGCCCTGAAGTATTTGAATAGCTATGGCAGCACAAGGCTGAGGGTAGCAGCTGATGACTGTCTTGTATGACAAGCCTAGCCAATGGCATTGGATGAGAACAATAAGCATGTAATCATAATTAGTCAACAAGGAAAATGAAAAGTTGGGACTTAGCATTGATACACTCTGTCATGCAGTGCGATAAGATAAGATAAGATGGTGATGAGATAAGATAGCATTTATAACAATGCTCTCCTAAGGAATTCCAGAATATTCCATGGTAGAAAGCAGATTATCCTTCAAAATGGAGATATACTGCTCAGCATTCATCCTTCCTTCCACCTTTGCAACAATTCCCACTCCATTCTAGCCCATGCATCTCCAAACCATCAAAAAACCTCCTCCAAACTTTACTATTCCCTGTACCTCCTTGTCTTGCAAAGGTTTTCCTGCCACTTTCCACACATACTTCCTTCTATCTGACCCAATCCTGTTAATCTTGGCCTCATCTGACCAAATTACCCTAGTCCAGTCCTCCACAGTCCAGTGTTTGTGCTTGAGAGCAAAGGCCAACCTACAGTAACTTCAAAAACCCTTTCAATATTTAATCCTGATGTGGTGCATGAAGTGCACCACAAACACCCTTGGGAATTTCGCTTAGCTATAGGGACACCAAACAGAGTACAAACCCTTGGCTACAAATCAGTCCCTTAGTCATATGAGGTGACCCAGTATTGATGGAGATATGATTGTTTTAAGACAGCAATGTCATTGAAAGGGTTTTTTCACTTTTGAATTGAAAAAGGTATTAGATACTACTAGTACTTGGTATAACCACCTTTGGCCTTGAAGACAGCCTTAATCCTTCTAGGCATGCTTTCAATCAACTTCTGATACTCCTCAACTGGTATTTCTTTCCAAACCACCTGAATCCTTTCCCACAATTCCAAAATCCCTTTAGGAGGATGTTTATACTCTGCCAATCTCCTTTTGAGGTAATCCTAGAGATGCTCAATGGGATTTAGGTCAGGAGACTGTGCAGGCCATCCCATAGTATCAAATTCCTGCTCTTCTAGCCACTCCTTCATCTTCTTGCAAGTATGCTTGGAGTCATTGTCTTGCTGAAAAATGGTTTAAGGAGGATTGAAACCATAATACTCCAGGGTATTGAGGAGTTCATCCTTCAAAATTTGAAGGTAAAGATCCCCATCCATCCTACCATCAATTTTGGCAGCAGAGCCAGTTCCTTGCCAAGTCATGCAACCCCATACTATCACAGAACCACCTTCAAACTTGATAGTCCCTTTCACAAGCCTATCACTAAGACTCTCACTTGGCTTTTTCCACACCCATTTACATCCATCTGACCCTAGGCGATTGATTTTAGTCTCATCTGACCATATTACCCTCTTTCAGTCCTCTATAGTTCAATTTTTGTGAGCTTCAGCAAAATCCAAATGAGCTTTGCGATGCTTAGCAGAAAGACAAGGGCATTTGGACTTGACTATTGCTTTCATACCTGATTTTTTCAAGTGAAGGTGGACAGTATTGACAGACAGAGGTTGGTTGATGATATTGGTGAGTGCTTTGGTCACCTAGACAGCATTTTTAGCCTTTCTAGTGCAAATGAGATGTTGAGCATAACAAATATTGGTGGCAGAAAGCTTGGTAGGATGACCTCCAAGAGACTTTGGAAGAGCAGAATGCTCTTTGGAGTGAGGCCTGGATATAGTAAAAGTGCTGACACCAGTTTTCTTGGCAATATCTTCACCAGAGCAACCAGCATCAAGTAAAGAAAGAACACTTTGTTGTTGAGCAAAAAAGAGATCTGACTATGATAGTGGTTGGGAATCAAGAAGTGTGGGAACTTTTTTAAACTCAGACACAATATTTATTGTGTATCTTTGTTTGTATGCTCAAATAATTGCAAATCTATTCAGAATCTCTGAGATATCTATATCAAGTACAAAAGTAAAAAAAACACTTTCAATGACATTGCTGTCTTAAAACAATCATATCTCCACCAATACTGAGTCAGATCACATGACTAAAGGACCAATTTGTAGCCAAGGGTTTGTACTCTGTTTGGCTTCCATATAGCTAAGCGAAATTCCCAGGGGTGTTTGTGGTGCACAAAGCAGACTACATCAGGGTTAAACATTGAAAGGGTTTTTGAAGTCACTATACTAGAGACAATTCTTCTTCTGTCAGCAGGAGAAAGCTTGGAAGGAGGACCTAATTTGATGTTTTCCTTGCTTGGATAAATCTTTTTGATAACCCTGGTCACAGTAGACTTCCCTAGACCAGTTTGGGAGGATATTTTCCTAGCAGAAAGGCCAAATTCAGAGAGAAAGAGGATATTGGCTCTAGCAGAGGTAGAAATGGGCTTCATGGTAAAGTAGGGTTAGCTGGATAGAATCTCTGCCCTTTATAGTGCTCAGGGTTATGTAAGTTACATAATAAGACAGGATTGAAGCACAGCATCCATTAGAACATTATGTTATTTATCAAATGATGACTGATAACATTGGAGTCAAATAAGTGTCCCAATAACATATTATTTTGAAATGGTTATATCTCAATCCTATGGGAAACAAATCACATGACCAAGGGCTCATCTTCAGGGCAGGGGCCTGGGCTATTTATGACTCTGCAAGGATTAGAGCTGATACATTTTAGTTCTTTTGCAAATGTCAAGTCTTTCCAAAATGCTCCAACATTGGGACACTTATTTGAGCCACTGTATTTATATGGACCATATCACCAAAACCCAGGCAGACAACAATCCTGTATCTGAAGTAGAGCAGCTTGTTAATAAGGCTTTGGATGATTTGAAAGTGACAGGGGTCCTCTGACATGCAAACTACATGGATATTGCAAAGCTGCTGAACCCAGCTGCTAAGTTGAGCCATAACTTTGATGCAAGTGATGATGATATTTATCAGGTGGTGATGAATGTAAAGTTGGTGTGGGATTCTAGCAATGGACATGGTGACAAGATCAGCAACATAAATCACTAATGTAATGAACCTATAGAACTGCCTTTGGCATGCAAAGAGGCATTCTAAACAATGTTGGTGTTGCACAGGCATGCCAATGAGATAAATGATCCACTTGCATGCAAGGTAAAGGCAACATTGGGTTCATTTGGGTGGATGACATATGCCCAAGAGATGAAAGGTATGAAGGATGGAAAATTGACTAGTTATTTTGCTTGTAAATAATTTAATATTGCTACTTTACTATAGCATATAGTATAATAATCACACCTAATGGTTGCTTGAAACTTTGGGTGGTATTAACAGGCAACCTTCCCAACAACCCATACTCCCTTATAACACATACCTCAAGGCCTATCCCAAGGGGTATGTGTTAGGAGGGAGTCAACTGTATAGCTTGTGTAATGGAGATTTTTCTTTAAATGAGCTAAAAGATTGGTATTAGAGTAGAGTAAGTTGATGAGCGAGGCTAATGACACAGAGTTAGGAAGTGACTAAGATATATACAAACCCTATGTTGTTTTAGAGGTGTATGCGATGACTGTCTTCAATGCCTTTAACCATGCTCATGCTACATACAGTAGCTCAAAAAAGTATCATAATGTTGATCCAAAATGAAGAGATTGGCAAATTGTGAAAGAGCAACAATAAATCAGACATAGTGCTTGCAGGATGAATGAATGTACTTGCCCTTGGCATTCTGAAACTACTTTGGTCATGTGATTTGGTTGCCATGGAAGTAAGGTACAAGCATTTTGAAATGACATGTCCTTGGAACACTTATTTGATCTCACATTCCATTATTGATTTTAGTACTTTGTATGCCCTCTCTTTGCTTGTATCACTGCCTCAAGTTTTCTAGGCATACTCTTAATTAGCTTCTGACACTCCTCAACCTCAATCCTCCCCTACTCTGCCTCAATTCTCTCTCATAGTGTTACAAACACTATTTTTTTTTCATCATCTTATCTTATCTTTTTGAGTCATGTGATCTTATCATTGAAGCATCTCAATGCTAAGTCCTTACTTTTCAATTCCCTTGTTGACTAATTACGATTACATCACTTTTATTCAAACCTGATGGCATCAGCTGGACTTGTCATTTACAACAGTCATCAGCCGTACCCCTCGGTCATATGCTGCCACAGTATTCAAATACCTTCAAGGCTGTGAACAGCTATTTTTGTTATTGACCAATTATATCCTTTTCACACAAGTCATAGTAAGTCAGAGATAAGTAGGCTATGCTAACCAGTGCACAGCTAAGCTCCAAGGCTATGCCCCACTGCCTCCAGATCTTCACCTTACCTGACACGCGCCTTTGGCTATGCAAGGCGCTGCTCGGCTATACACCTACCTGTGCACACAGCCTAGATAAGGAATCACATGGAACTCTGCTTACCATATATAGTTAGTATCAGTACAAATATGTACAAATAGTAGAATAGTATATAAGGTCCAAGAGCCGACCAGAGAACCTCAGTCAGGTTCTCTTAGTATTTCCCCTCAAGCACTCCACTCAACCCTCTACCATTATGCCTTAGCACTTGCGAACCAAGTGGTACTCTTTCACCTTTCTCTCTAGTGACATGATCTAAGAGTACTATGCCCATCCAGGCTAGTATTTTGAGGATTGCTTCACATAGCTCCCAAACTCCTTTTGTTGGTCTTTCATATGTAGCTACTGAGCTTTTTCTTGAGATGTTGCCAAAGGTGCTCAATAGAATTGAGGTCTGGTGACTGTGTTGGCTAGTCAAGGACCCTAATCTCTTGAGATTTGAACCAGTTCTGAGCCCTTTTGAAGGAGTGTTTAGGATCATTATCCTATTGAATAATGCTCTTCTCAGGAATACCAGAGCTTTCCATGCTAGGAAGCAGATTGTCCTCTAGAATGGACACATACTGCTCAGCATCCATTCTCCTCTCCACCTCTGCAAGTATCCCCACTCCATTCCAACCCATGCATCTCCAAACTATCAAGGAACCTTTCCCAAACTTTACTGTTCCTTGGATCTCCTTGTTTTGTAAAAGCTCACCTCTCTTTTTTCATACATACATCCTTCCATCTGATCCAATCCTATTGATTTTTATCTCATATGACCAAATAACTCTGGTCCAGTCCTCTACTGTCCAGCCCTTGTGCTTTAGAGCAAAGTCCAATTTTCTTTTATGCTTGACTGACAAGAGAGGCTTCTTTTTCTTTATCACAGCCTTTAGAGATATAGCCTTTAGAATATTTATGAACAGTTTGGGCAAATACAGAAGAGAAAAGAGCAGAGTTAATGAGATAGGTGGCTTGAACAGCATTTTCAGCCTTTCCAGTGATAATACTAGAGACAATTCTTCTCTTGTCAATAAAGAAAGGCTTGGAAGAGTGTTCTAGCTTGATATTCTCATTCTCTAGAAGGACCTTCTTGATTACTCTGGCCACAGTAGACTTCCCCAGACCAGTCTTGGATGCAATTTGACAAGCAAAAAGGCCAGATTCAGATAAAAGAATAATGTTGGCTCTAGTAGAGGTGTAAATGGACTTTATGATGTGGTGAGGTCAATTGAAGTGAGACACAGGGTATTTGGAATTACAGTGGCTCAAAAAACTGTCCACATGTTTGCATGTTTTACATTAGTTATGACTAAATGCAACAGCCCTTAACCCTAGCCCTAAACCACAAGTATATGAAATGGAGTACCTACATGTGGCAGTCTATTGGTCCAAGAATCAAGTGATTTGGATAAGAACCAATAGAATAGCAGCCATTTGAAAACGACATGTCATGTAGACAGTTTTTTGACTTTATAAAAATCCAACTATCTAGTACTTGGTATGAGCTCCTTTTGCCTTGATAACTGCATTAACCCTTCTAGGCATGCTTTCTATCCATTTTTGACACTCTTCCACAGAAATCTTCCCCCACTCCGCCCCCACCCTTTCCCACAATTGGTGAACTCCTGTAGGAGCACTCTTATAACCTGAGAGAGATCTTTTGAGGTGATTCCAAGTGTGTTCAATTGGGTTAAGATCTGGAGATTGTGCAGGCCAGTCTAGAAGCTTGATATCCTGCTCTTCAAACCATTTCTAGGCTCTTCTAGAGGTATGCTTGGGATCATTATCTTGTTGAAAGATAATGTCATCTTCTGGAATTCCAGATTCCTCCATGCTTTGAAGCAACCCTTCCTTCAAAATGGCCATATACTGTTCAGTATCCATCCATCCCTCAACCTCACTCAAGATTCCAACACTATTCCATCCTATACATTCCCAAACTATGAGTGAACCTCCTTCAAACTTGACTATACCTTTAACCTTTCTGGAAATAAGCCCTTCATTTTTTTTTTTTTCCATACATACTCTTGTCCATCTGATCCAATCCTGTTTATTTTGGTCTCATCTGACCATATAACTCTCTTCCAGTCCTCCACAGTCCAATGCTAATACTTGAGAGCAAAGGCTAACCTCTTCTTCTTGTGGCTAGTAGAAAGCAATGGCTTTTTCTTCTTCACCACAGCCTTCAATGAGGCTTCTTTGAGGGTATTCCTCACTGTCTGAGAAGAAACAGGACTATCAACAATAGAGTTGATGAAATAAGTGGCTTGAACAGCATTTTTGGCCTTGCCAGTAAGGATTTGCTGAACAATAGCTCTCTTGTTAGTGGAGGAAAGCTT
>JBBPMS010000391.1:0-13447 GCA_038090435.1 Phylloporus scabripes | reverse complement strand
CGCAACGATTTCCGGATCAGACCGCTCTTGCTAATCCATGCTGATGGTTGATGGGATCTACTAGTAAACCGGATCAAGTTATTTTACAGAGATATGAATACACAGCCATCTACTACAATTTCGTCCGCAACTCGGGCACGACGTCTTTGCCTTTGCCGTACCGCAAAAAATCCTTCAGGTTGGTGAGCGCACGGACTTCCATGTGACGTTGTGAATCTTGGTTTTCTGTCCCCACATGTGGAAGGAGAGCGTTTTGGGGGAATGCGAGTAGACGTGGGTTCACAGCGGGTTCGTCTGGATAGACGTCCAGTCCAACGGCAGACAGCTTTGCAAACAACGTCAACGAGACCGCCATCAAGCCAACGAGATACTTGCATGACCGTCCTCGAGCGCACGAATCATCGCCGCCTCGTCGACCACTTTTCCCCGAGCAGTATTGATGATCACACTCCCCCGCTTCAACGCACGGATCTCTTTTTCGCCAATGAGATGCACCGTGTCGTTACGCAGAGGAACGTGTATGCTCAGCACGTCTGCCACGCGGCAGAGCGCCCTAATGCTATCAACGTACGTGCACCACATGGGTGCTTCCGCCACCGGACGGCGGCTGTGATAGACCACACGCATTGGGAATGCATGCACAAGGTGCGCGAGGCGCAGCCCGATGCCGCCCAGGCCGAGAATACCGAGCGTGCGTGTGCTGAGATCGTGCGTGTCCCGCGCCGCTATGGGCGTCTTCCACGTCCCGGCGTGCAGGGAGCGCTCCGCCTTCGAAAAGTGGCGGAGCGTGGAGAGTATGAGGTAGAGCGCCGTCGTGGCGGTCGCCTCGTCGACCGCGCCGGGCGTGTTGGACACGGCGATGCCTGTGATCGGTGAAGCGAGGGTATCCGCGGTGGATGGGTGGGCTTACCGTGTGCGGCACACTCTGATACGTCGATCTGATCGTACCCCGCGCCGTTGTGCGCGATCCACTTGACGGTGTGGGTCTGTGCGAGCGCACGGACGATCTCCTTGTCGAACACGCCGATGCGGTCAGAGGAGGCATTGTGACGGTAGATGCCTACGATGCCGTGGTATTTTCCGCCTGGCTTCAATCCGGCGAGAAAATCGGCACGGTCGGGCGAGTCCATGCGCTGTGGTCCAAAGGGAAGTAGGTTGTATTTTCGTATGAAATGGACACGTACGACGACGTCCGCAAGGCCACCAAAGAGCTGATCGACTTGGTCGAGCGCCCAGACGATGTTTCCTATCAGAGGATCAAATTTTGATCAGATAAATCATATTCCAGTAACGAACCGCAGAGCAAGATGCGGGGTCTGTCTGAGCCCATCTCGGACGGTGAGACTCTGGGTGAGACTGGACACGCCTTATCAACATGTCACCAATCCGAATACACTCCGACACACACGAGGACGAACTTCTCCCTGCCGGCATGGGTATACACGGCCCGCGAATCCCGCTCAACTTCACCTCAACTCTGGCACAACATCCTTTCCACAGCCGCTCAGCAGAAAATCCCTCAGGTTCGTCAGCGCTCGCACTTCCATCCTTCTTTCCGTATCCTGCGTGCGCGTCCCGATGTGCGGCAGCAGCACGTTTTGCGGAAATGCGAGCAGCCGAGGGTTCACCCGCGGTTCGTCCGGAAACACGTCCAGACCGACAGCCGCCAGCTGCACGCACAGATAGAACATCAGCCATCGGCACAACGCACAATGGGCGACGTACGTGTCCGTCCTCGAGCGCACGAATCACCGCTTCCTCGTCCAACACCTTGCCTCGTGCCGTGTTGACGATAACACTCCCGCGCTGCATCGCCCTGATCTCCCTCTCTCCCACGATACCCACCGTATCGGCGCGCAGCGGAACATGCACACTCAGCACATCCGACCGCGCACAAAGCGCCTCGACGCTCTCGACGTACTCGCACCACGCGGGTGCGTCCGCGACGCGCCGCCGGCTGTAGTACACTACGCGCATCGGAAACGCGTGCACGAGGTGCGCGAGGCGCAGCCCAATGCCGCCCAGCCCAAGCACGCCGAGCGTGCGCGTGCTCAGGTCGTGCGTGTCCTCCGATGCAATCGGCGTCTTCCACGTCCCCGCGCGGAGAGAGCGCTCCGCCTTCGAAAAGTGGCGGAGCGTGGAGAGCACGAGGTAGAGCGCCGTCGTGGCGGTCGCCTCGTCGACCGCGCCGGGCGTGTTGGAGACGGTGATGCCTGGTCGGGGTCAGCGCACGGCTGCGCGGAGGGTGGGGATCACCTTTTGCTTTGCAGGCGTGGACGTCGACTTGATCGTAGCCTGCACCGGTGTGCGCGATCCATTTCAAGCTGGGCGGAAGCCCTGCGATGAGCTCGCGATCGTAGATCCCGATACGCGCAGCGGAGACGTTGCGCCGGTAGATCCCGACGGTGTCCTCGTAGAGCCCACCTGGTTGGAAGCGGGCAAAGAATTCGGCGCGATTTGGCGCATCGTCTACCTAGGAGTGTTCGTGAGTTTGGCATGAACGTTAATGCTGTGAAACACTAAGATCGACGCACGATGACTTGGGCAATGCCAGCGAATATCTCGTCTACTGCGTCTTGGGCCCGTCGAAGGTCACCTATCGATTAAGATAAGGAATGTAATCTGATCATGGTCCATACATACCACAGATCATAATTTTTGGCAACGTCGTCATGATGGTAGATGATAAGAAAATTGATCAATATTGGACTGAAACAATTAAATTCGACGTAATCAATACAGAAAGAACACGGATAGACAGAGAACATAAATTAGAAAATATCAATCTGGGTGCGATCAGAAATCTAAGTAACAATGCCTGTTCAACTACTCACTGGTAGCTGATATCACCTCCATCTCGAGCACCTTCATCTCAAACGCATGCTTAAACCGCCCAAACAACTTGCCAGGGACTGCGAATACAACTTCTTCAAAGATGCCCTTGAACGTAGCGGGTCGCGTTTCTTCTTTACCTGCCCCTGCTTCTTCGCGCGTACCGCAGACCAACAACTCTGCCCAGAGTTCGGCCACCATTTCAACGCTGTTTTGGCTGGATCCACATCCGAACGCGCCGAGGACAAGCGCTCGGTCACCCCGAATTTCGAAGACACGCAACGCACGTGCCATGCGATCTCTCATCGTCTTTCGTATACCATCTTCAAATACGTGCGCGTCCGAGGATGTGATGCAGTAATTTTGACGAATTGCAGCAGCGTTCACCGGAACGCTCGAGAGGACATTGATCAAATAGGGTGCGATGGTCGAGCTGGCAGAACGCGAGGGTGCAGAGTCGATATCAATATCGTCATCGTCATCTCTACGAAATGCGACGACGCCAGGACTATACACCATGGAATGGTCGTGCAGACCAGCACCGTCTGCGCTCAAAAACTTTCTGTGGGTCCGATAAAATCCCTTTGCTTGCGCAGAGCATAAGCTAGCTACAAGTGATGTTGATCGTGCAAGGGTTTCCTCTTGCTCGTCACCTCCATGCAAAAATCCACCACCTGGTCGCTTAGCAGACGCAAAGGACAGGACGCCCACAGAAGATGTTGGATACGCGTTTGGATGCAGCCTCGTAAACCGCGTACTTTCGGAGACCAAGTGGCGTGCAGCAGTTAGGGTCGACTTAGGAATAAATCGAATGATGCTCAGTTCGGAGGTAGGTGTACTCGCCCTATACCCACGCCAGTTGGCGAGGTCAGGAGAGCAGTGCGGGTAAAACGTGGTGCCCTGCTGGCTGATGACGATTTGAGGGGCGATATTGTAGAAGGATTGCACCACGTGGGGCGGCTCGCTACCTTGGGGATTTTCCATGACTACCGGTGTTGCAGCCCGAAAAGGTGACTGTGCCACCGATGGAAGAGAAGGGGTAGAGACATGTTGAGTGATATACTTGCCATCTCCAAGGATGATCCTTTGTGTATCACGAGCCGTCTCTGCCCATTCTGATCGTTTCTCGCGATGAGCCGCAAACGCGAGCCGTCTTCGTTGGCGTTTGAAGTATTCGTGATTGCGCCGCCGTGGATTGGAGATCATCGGTGGTGGCTGCTTTTTGGCAGTCAAAGAAAGCATGGGAGTGCTGGAGCGTGCCCTACCTTGAGGCACTTTTCGCGTTGATGTTCTTGCCATGATGGTGGTCGTTGTCCAAGTTGTGTGGCAGTGTATATCTGACGCAGATATTTGTACTTGCTTGACAACATTCTCACGCATATCTCTAACCATGCCCTTCTTCCAGGGAGCGTCTGGCGTCGATGCCTCGCACGGCACCTTCAACGACGTGACGGGTGATCAGACATACACCGACAACAGCAACCACAGCACAACCACCAAGTCGAACAACACGACTTCCATTGACAAATCCTCCAAACTCACAGATTCGTCTGTCCACCATACAATGGGTAAGATCATGTCTGTCATTATTACAGTGTCTATCTAAGCATGTTGGTAGGCATGCCAAATACACCCCCTTCTCTTGAAGAGGAGGTCGAGCAGTAGCTCGACCCGTTCTCGTTGTATGTACGCGCTTGGAAGCATCTTGGGGCATGCTCTGAACCCTCCTCTGTCGGTTATAGGTGATCGCTCGTTGGATATGTTATGCTATTTGGAATCACTGTACATGTATGATGTGTATTCCTCACGACAGATTTAAACATCCAAAGTTTAACATGAAAGTACGCGAGGGATATGGTGCACTCCCCACAGACCTTTGCTTGATGAATGCAGGGGAATACAAAACTCTTTGTACTGGCTCTCAGATCACATTTGACAGTCTCCATGTTCATATGGCGTTTCACTTGCTGAATCCTCGTATTTGGGGTTGCATTCGACATGGAGGTGTATTGATCTCACCTTTGCACAGATGCTTCAATTACCCGGTTCGTTTCTCCTTGAACCGCCGTATTGCATCGTGATATTGAATCTATGTCGGGCTGCTGTCTTTCCCGCATGTTTGGTGGGCCACTTTTCTTTCCCCACGAAAATCGCTGATTATTCCCTTCGTTGAGGCAAAGCATTGAGGGTCTCTGCATCTAAATAGTTATTGACCAAATTATGACCCTCGTTGGACTTACGGGGCTTGGCCATCCCTTAAAGTTACATGGTGCATCCCGGCCCCTTCGTTGTCATGATGCGGCCACTCGCCGATGGAACACTTCGCTGCTGTCGTGGTGTAAGTTTTATTATGTCGTATTCTTGACGCGGGTTCACTTTGTTCATTCGGTCTGCCGTGGATCTCGCGATTCTTCCGTTAGACCGCTTGCTGTATGGTTATGTTCGAATACATAATCTCACTCATGCGGGCATCTGCAAGATACCTTTCTACGGTTTTTACGGCACCTGGGTTCCGTGGTGTGTATTCCATTCGCTTTGTCCTGTCACAGATCTAGCAGGAGTGGAATAGCAGATTCCGAAGGAACATCGTACCGTGCGAGTGTCGATTCATATATTCAAGTGTGTTGTTCTTCAATCTTCACCCCCACCTGTGGTCCCGCAACCGGGAATCTAAGTTACGTGACAGGTTGACTATGCTACAAACGCAATAAACTGGCATGTACATGCGAGACGACAGAGTATGGCAACATTCATCAACTCTCCCACAATTTGCTGACAGCGACAGTGACTCTCATTCATTGACTGACAGAATCCTGCTCAAAAGCACAACTTCCACTTGCAGGACATGGACGATGGAATCTTATCGCAACTTTCGAGAACCATTGATCTCGAGTCGCAACAGAAGACCCGCATATGAAAAACTAGCTGAGGGGGAAGCCTTCCTCCCAGAGTAACTAATCTGATTTGCATTGATGAAAAGGCAAGCTGGCTACAGTAGACTCTGTGTTAGGAGGGAATCTACGGTAGCTGGAAAGACATGAAGCCATAACGTTACTCTTCTGCTATTGCAGATACATAGGCTGGCCGTGCCACAGTCGCATCATTTAATTTACCGACGAGCGGCGCAAATTGAAACAGGGACTTACGACGGCAATCGTGCTTTGGTCTTGGGGGATAAAAGCCACACTTCTCCCTCTCGCAGTCACCATGTCTACCGATCGGGAGAAGAAACGCGACTCGTGCGCAGATGATGCCGTCGTGGTCAGTGTGAGCGGCACCCAAGATGTGCTACAGACCGAACTACGACAAGATCTAGAACGACGGCTTGTTCGGAAGCTCGATCTTCGGCTGTTGCTCACTGTCGTTGTCATATATTTCATGAACTTCATTGACGTGCGTTGTTTTCGAGGTGGTGCTTGTTCGTTGACCTGTGTGTATGCAGCGTATAGCTATCACGTCTGCTCGGGTCCAGGGTTTGCAGACAGATCTGGGCCTGTCGGGTATGCTCTCTCCTATGCCGAGTTTTAGTGATTCATAAAGATGGCAGATGTCCAGTATGATACAGCTTTGGCCATCCTTTATGCATCATATAGTCCGGCACAAATTCCATCTAACATAGTAAGTGGTCCAATATATACTTAAGTTCGTACATCGTTCAAACTGTCTCGAGGTCCTCAATTATATTTCGAGGTCAGTCACATAAATTACCTAAACGAAGAGTAGAAACCGAAACATA
Organism: Phylloporus scabripes; assembly: GCA_038090435.1. Taxonomy (NCBI): domain Eukaryota; kingdom Fungi; phylum Basidiomycota; class Agaricomycetes; order Boletales; family Boletaceae; genus Phylloporus; species Phylloporus scabripes. Next base: position 6,879 of record JBBPMS010000391.1, on the reverse strand, counting down.
AGCTCTGCGTAGGCCAAGCCTTTACATTGGCACCTGCACTGCACTATGGGGTTTAGCAAGCGCTCTCACTGGTATTACGAACAATTTTGCCGGTATCTTGGTCTGTCGTATCTTTATCGGCTTGCCGGAGGTAAGGCGACCGAGTTACAGATAAGGGCCAGTTGACAGGACATCCCCGTTTCAGGCCGCATTCTACCCTGGTGCAATCTATCTTTTGTCCAGATTTTATACACGGAAGGTTTGTGATGCACTTGCTACATTATACATCCCAAGACATTCGTCTTCAAATAAACAGGAACTGGCTTTCCGCTCTGCTATTCTTTTTTCTGGACTACTTGTATCCAGTGCTTTCGGGAGTGTGAGCATCCATCACACAACTTCTCGCTGTGGCCGTCTTGGTGCCTAACTCCTTTCTTGCACGTAGTTGTGGGCTGCAGGCATCTTGGGAACTATGAATGGGACGAGAGGCATCGCTGCATGGAGATGGTGCGGCAGACTGCCACCTGTACTGTGTATCTTAACTGACCACCCCGCATCCGACGCAGGCTGTTCTACATCGAGGGTTCGACAACAATCTTTATCGGTTTCCTGGCGATGTGTGTTTGATCTTTGGAGATTTTATCGTCATTATGCTCAATGAACCCTAGGTGGCTTCTTCCAGATCGTGTACGTCGCGACTCAGTGCTATTGACAAGCCTTTGGATTGTTGTTCTTTGTAGCCAAGCAATACCGGGTGGCTGACACCCGTCGAGAGACACCTCGCACAAGTCCGAATTGCGGAAGACACTGGTGAAGCTGATCAGGATTCTCAACGAGCCTCGTCGGTGGTCCCTCTCCCTCAAATCCTAGAAACCAATTTTTGTTCGTAGGTTCTTTGAAGGACTCAAGTTGGCGCTCGGAGACCCTAAAGTCCCGATCTTCATGTTCATTTGCTGTTCTCAACAACTAGGACTTAGCTATGGCAACTTTTTCCCAACGTAAGCAAGTGACGTGTGGGGACTCTATCGTCGTATGTTCATGTCTGTAATTAGGTTGATTGCTACTTTCGGCTATTCGACCACAAACACCTTGCTTTTGGCAGCGTATGTACCATCATGCCATACTTTTTGGCGGTTAGTGACTATAATCGATTAGCCCACCGTGGATGTTTGCAGCCGCGTTGACGCTCATCAATGCACGACATGCTGGTGAGCAGCTTACGCTTTACCTACACTGGTCTCTGAAACAACGCGTCTGCACAGACATTACCGGAGAACGATTTTTTCATCAGACTGTCTGGTTTGGAGTTCTGATAATAGGTTACATCATCTCGCTGTCGACAATGAATAGCTCTGGAAGATATTTCTCGCTATTTCTTATGGCATCTGGATGTTGTGGTACGTGTACGCGGCATCATTCTGGCCGTTGTTTTATTTCACGTGTGTTGCGTCAGCCTATCCACTGACGTTGGCGTGGCTGGCGACTGCCGTTCCTCGACCACCTGCCAAACGATCTGCAGCGATCGGTCTCGCTAACGGGTTTGGAAACTTGGGAATGCTGTACGCTGCAATCGTTTCACCTATGTCCGATTGTTTCATGGACGATCCCTTGATAGCATGGGGTCTTATATTTGGCGATCGGGCTGGGGCCCCGAGTACCACCAATCAATGGTTATTGCAATCTGTGCGCTTGTACTTGCGAGTGTTCTCAGTTTTGGTGTGTATCTGCCTTTTGATTTAAAAGTAATACTGATGGCACGCGTTGGTTATATAGTCATACGTGCGCTGCTCTTGCGGGAAAATGAACGGATGGCGGGAAAACAGCTTGATACGATGGATGGAGCTGAACGGGAGAGAGTCGAGGAAGCGGCGAGGTTGGAGGGAATTACTCTTGACGAGGCTGTGAGGCTTAGAATGGGCTTCCGTTATCAGTACTAAGCGAGGCTTGCAAGACTGGTGGCACACCTCGCCACTCCAACTTGAACGAATCATTTCTACTACCACGACGGAAAGAGCTTTCAGATGTCGCATCCTCTTTTCTTTCGTGGAATAACCTACTTTTACCCCATTGGCAACACGTCCGCTGTACGGTTGACCGAACACCTCCCTCTTGAACAACATGCAAACGTTCTTCTCCTGGCTTGTGGCGATCCTCGACATATACTGTATACTGTATATACGAATGAGACGGATTCCGATGTCGGTGTGTATTCTGGGCCCGCTGTCTCATTTATCAGTACCGTGCTTGCTGACCCGACTTGCGTAGAGCCACAGAAATTGGACGTAACATGTTGCGATGTGGAACCCGCTGTCCTTGGTAGCTGCTCTTTTCTCTCCTCGCTCATCAGGTCTCGAGTATTGATATCAAACAGCGCGCAACGCATTACTGTTTTCACTCTTGGCTGACGATGGCGCTCAAGAGAGATTGGATCTCATATGGAATATTTTCTATCACTTCGTGTTGGATCAAGAATCGCTGTCCTTACTCGTTGAGCAGTGTCGCAAACTGGCAGCGTTTGCAAGGGACCTTGAATCGTGGAATGCTAGCCCATATGCACGCTTCCTGACTGTGTGCGATAAGAGCACGCTTTCACAACTCCACCGGACCTGGAGCCTATATGTCGCAACCGCTGACTACTCTCCAGATCGTTACAAACGGTTCAAGAAAAACTTCCTTGATGGTATGGAAGAAGTCAATGAAATGTTTGGCGATAACATAGTCCTGTCATCATCTCGTTCCGCTGGACCATTTTTGCCGGACGCCGTGAAAGTAGTCGCCAGGCAGTTCCGCAAGTTCTGGCTCACTGGTATCACAGACGATGGCCTCCACAGTGCGGAACGGGCCACATTCGTCAACCCTACGTTCGCCTTTTCTATTTCAGGAGAGAAGTTTTCTGTACACTATGGAACGGACCCAGTCGCAGGATTTCATCTTGCGGAGGTATTCGCAACCTACCGTGACGAGACACCAGCCCTGCTGTTACAGAAACTGGTGTTGGCGGCACGGACCCAGTTTTCCCAATGGTGCACCTCACTCATCAAGCTCTTGAAAGTTGGCACGGCGTCATCGAATTTCGTCGTTCGCATGTTTGCTGGTGACGTACTGATGCTGTGTCAGGCCTTTGCTCATCTCAACTCGTATGGAAACACAATCACACCGATCTTGAATTCGCCATGGAAAGCTTCGAACATAGAACTTGAAGAGAACCAGTACGGAGAAGGGGCTCCTGCTCCCGCGCCAACGAGGTTCAACGTGATTGATACGTCCAACATCTCCGATCATGTTGGACTCCTCAATCTCTTGGTGGTCACAGTTCCTATCCTCACTCGGTCCCCTTCCGCAACACTATACACGGAGGCGCTTCTTTCGTACGGTGATGGGGCTTCGACAGTCATTTTAGAGCGTCTCTGTGGAGATTTGCAAACCATGTCGCTTCTTTTAGGCGTTATCCCCTCCAACTTCTTATCACGCTTCACGACCCGCTCAAACACACATGAAACTCTTCTTCAAGCTTTCAATCCATCTGGAACGCAATATCATGAACAAGTTGCTTGGAAAGCCATCGATGGCGAAAATCTCATATCATTCGCACCAGATCAGCTTGGTCAACTTCTATTCAGCATATACCTCAAGATGTTCTCTGAAGAGAACATGGCTCGTCAGTTGCGAAATATGTCTTTATCAGCTACCCGGGCCATCCTTGAGCCAAGTCTCGTGCACTATACTCGTCGAAGCTTCGTTCAGTTTCTCAGCCACATCAAATCACGGGTTCAAACGGACTGGGCTCTCGTCATGCAGAAGTTCGACGACGAGGTCGTACGAGATACTAGCTTGATCCTGGGTTCCAACTTTTACCAAGAGATGTGCTGCCACTTTCACCTCTTGGATATCGTAACATTCACTTCCATGGAGCAATCTTATGTCCGCAATCTATGCGTCAAAACAAAGTCTGGAATCTTCAAAGGCTGGGAGTCAGTTCCAGTAGCAGTCACAATTGTCCTGGTGGTTCCCCGGAGCAAGATAGTGGCTGTCGAATCCGAGCTCCGCCGCGGAGGAACACCCTTGCTTCAGTGCGAAATCAGGAACGCGAGCCTATGGAACATGTTCGCACACATTTCTGCCGCATATGGAAGACTCGAGACTACGGGCATTGGTCAGACAAAAAAAGCGACCTTCGTGGAGGAGACAGAAGGGTCAACCTCTTCATTGATCGTTTTCTTTTCTGCTCCATCGAGCTCCTTGTTGTTGTCATACAACGCAACGGTGGGGTTCAGGACTCGTCCTTCACCTTGTTCTTTCAGCCCAACACTATTGGAAGCCATATTCAGCGCGCCACTGGAGGACTCACGACATGTCCACATTCTTTCAGAACCCCCCTTTCCCTCAGTATCTCCCGCAAGGGATCAACGTAAACCGGTGCGTCAGGAAAGCAAGCAGACGATCGGCGTACAAATGAACGAACCCTTTACCGAGGTTCGTTCATTTGTAGTCCGGACAGATGTCAAGGAACCAGCTCGCCAAGCATCGCTTGCGGCTGGTTCAGCTGTGAGGATTGAATCTGCTGCAGCCCAGGGAGCTTCCCTCTTCATTGGCAACCATGCGGAGAAGATCAACTTCCCATTGCCAGTGGATGTCACGAATACGAGGCTTCGTGTTGCCCGCAAGTCGATGTACATAGAGGTGTGCCTTTTAGTATGTTCCTATAGTCAGTATATTGATCGACGTCCAGGTCATTGCACCATTGGCATTGTCCATGCATGTTCAAAACGACGGCAGTATAGCGAAGAGATTTCATACTGCGCTTGACGGTGGGATCCCAACATCTCGGAACGTCCACCGGGTGAACCTAGATCGTTGCCCACTACTCAAGCCACCTAGGACACCAGGGGGATCAAAGTGGTTAGGGCCGCATGTTTCGTTCATGTTCTCTCATAGGGAGCGTGCGGCACGTGGCACTACAGCCAAGGACACATTCGTGGATCTGAAAGAATCTCTTCATATTATATTGCTTTCTGCTGCCGGAGTCCATGGTCCAATCCGTTCCGTTTTTGCATTGCAAAGCGCAGCTACACGGGATTCTCTTGCTGTTATCTTCGTTGCTGACCTTCGCCTCGACCTTGGCTCGCACACGGTCGTAGCCGATGCTTGGGTCGCTCCGGGGACGAATGAGCTACCCGATCTCGAGGCGCTTGGCGCCGTTGCGATCAAAATCGAGTCAGATGAAGCAGAAGCATGGCGCTACCTCCTACCGCTATTCATTGAGCGGTGCCGGACTTGGTCTCATCGTTCTTCCTGCGAGTACTTGGCGCATGGAAATTTTCCGTTGTCTCCAAGTGCTGGAACAAATCCCGCAAAGAGCCCCTTCTGCACCTGCGGTGTTGGGATCGGGACGAAAACTATTCCGAATCGGTTCAAGTGGCTTGCGCCATACGCGACTCGAGTCGCTATCAGTCCATTGTTCGCGGTTTCGTATCTGGAGAAAGTGGGGATAACATGGGACGCGACGACCGATCAAGAACAATGCAAAGCGTGTGGGAAACAAGGAGGGTCGCTTTCAACCTGTGGTAAATGTAAGAGAGTGAAGTATTGTTCAAAGGAGTGCCAGGTGAAGGACTGGAAAGCTCACAAGAAAAATTGCACACAGTAGCATGTTTTACACACATGGGTCGCATTTTCGGATTTTGGACGTTCTGGATATAATTAAATTCATCGAGACTGAGTGTGACCAGGTCAACTCTGAAGGGGTTGGATCCATATAATCATCATGCGTAGGCTGCTCACACGAAGCTAATGGTTTCGAGGGATGTAATTCACGCAACGACCGAAATATATACAGTAGGCAAATATCGAAGTCACGCACCAGCACTTCAACCCATTCACGACAGATGCAGAATGAAGATCATAACACGGGCGAACCATGTACAAAAGGGAAACCGCCTCACAACGGCGAAGCACCTCATGTATATCCAGGCACCCTCGTCTATCACAGATCAGATGTCTAGGTACTTCACTTGCTAGACAAAACGCCTGGACGACCTCCAGTCTGCATACCTGTCCTATCCATTGAACTACCCAATGAGCTCATTCGCTCTCTGAAATGAGTGCGACGATCATGCTAATCTGGGATGAGTGGAGGATGGGCAAGTGAAGGGGGATACGCACCGGTACAGGTAATAGAAGAAGGATAAGAGGTAGAAACCGAGTTTTATGAAACTTTCTTTCTTGTGTCCAGAGAGCGTGCGGAATATCTCGGTAGCGTCGTACATGTGGTTCTTGTTTCGTATCCTGTTCGCGTATATGAGGAGGATAACCGAACATAGGATCAATAAACATACTTGTTGGCATTATAAAGGACGAGAGGAAGATTGAGTAAGAATGCGATCCATTGACCCGAGAGCAAGAAGAGAATCGTAAGGAAGGCATGAGCAATGTTTTCTGGCAGAACAAACTAGGGTTGGATGTGGTCAGTTCGCCTCGTGAAGTACAGCACTCGCTACGTACCTGGTTGAGCTTGTTGCAAAGATCTATAGGATTTATGTAGTCGCACTCGAGGTCGGAGAACATGATAATCTATGAGGCAGTCAGAACATGGTTGAACGCGCTTGGGAGCGACGCACGAAAAAGACCATGGTGAAGAGCAGTCCAGCGGCCATAAGGACCGAAAAAAGGAACAGCCAACCTGTTGATACTGATTAGATGGCATCAAGAGCGCTGAGCGGAACACTGACCAGCTCCACCCATTGTCGTTTGCGTTGTCGTCGATGTCGATTTCAAGTTGACGCGTGTCTGGTTTTCTGCCACACGCCAAACAAGCACATACACACATGTCTTGGTTTCGTCTGGTTTTCTTCTCAAAACTATCATCATGTCCCTTCTGGCTCGTCTTTCCACTACCACAAC